>JAADVO010000414.1:0-28230 GCA_023335655.1 Globisporangium spiculum | reverse complement strand
CTCTCTCTCTCTCTCTCTCTCTCTCTCTCTCTCTCTCTCTCTCTCTCTCTCTCTCTCTGCTGGCCGGGCTTCAGGTCGTGTCTCCAAGTCTCTATTCTCCCAGATTCCGGCCTCGGATGCGGCGCGCGAGTTGCAAATCCTTCACCATGATGGTCACCCGCTTGGCGTGGATCGCGCACATGTTGCTGCACATTCCACATCGACACACAATACGATCAGTACTCAACAGTGGGGAATAAGATACACATGTGCGCAGAGATACACAACTTACGCATCTTCAAACAGGCGCACGAGGTGGGCTTCGGCGGCTTCCTGGAGCGCCAAGAGCGCCTCCGCTTGCCATCGGAAGGGCTGCTTTGTGAACGGGGTCTGCAGCTCTCGCACGAGGCGCGCAAACGGCAGCTTGCGCAGCAACAAGTCGGTCGAGCGCTGCAGATGGCGGATCTCGCGCAGCGCTAATGCGCCCGGGCGGTACCTGTGCTTTCGTGCCGACGAGGGCGGCGTGCTGCTTGTGGACGCCTTGGGGCGCTTGGACGGATTGCGCTGCGGCGTGGACGACTTGCGGGAGACTTTGAAGCGCTGCTTCTTGACCGTGGCGGGCGGGGACGGCGTCGCGCTGCTACTGCCGTCGCCGCCACTCTCGCTTTCGCTTGCGCTCCTGTTCGGCGACGAGTCCCGGCGGCGCTTGCTCTGCGGCGTGGAGACGCCGCGGGACGCCATGGGATGTCTGCTGCCTACCTGCTCGCCGGCCAACGAGCCCTTCACTTTCCAAAGACACCAACAGAAAATTGCGTTCAAAAATGCGAATGTTCAAAATCGACCCCCACCAACTGGAGCCCTATTTCAGGGCTTCCAATGAATCTAAAAGGTTCATTTGCCTTCCACTTTTGTGTAATAACCTCGTAAGATTCACTATTGCGACGCCCTATGTAAATCTGTGACAACATGCGCTCTGTCGCCAAAGTATACAAATCTCTATACGATTCACTTTCGTCACTATTGAACTGCATTTTGGCACAAAGTGGGGTTTTCAGAATCTGTGCCAAAATGCCGTCCATAGTGACGAAAGTGAATCGTATAGAGATTTGTAAGACTTCCTATTTGAGCGCAATTTTGTCACTGCTGTTGTTAGTTTGTAGATTAATAAGTTTGCGAGTGAGTCAATACAAAATGCATCAAAAGGGGGGTCTGGAGTATTAAGTTTGGGGATATACAAATGAAGGAGTGACCATTGCATGAAAAACAGGAAGCAAACGTGAATTTCAGCATTCATTCTGGAGGAATCACATCGAAGTTATGGATCACTCCTTCTTCCACTCCATACCCTCGGGGGCGACGCGCTCCTTCTCATAGTCCTTCGCCTTCACTTCGCTCCAGTTCGTCGAGAGCACAGTGCCACCCGACGTTTGCTGCGAATACACACATACATGCACAAATTGATCAGTTTTGGGACTGCATCCATCTGCAACACACCACAACGCCAAAAGAAAAGAAAAGCAACGCACAAACGACTTGTTCATCGCGCGACGCGTGTTCTCGTCCGCCTTGGCATAAATATCGCGGAAGAGCCGTTGCATTGCTTCTTCGCCCTCAGGCTTCTCGAGTGCAATCTCCTCGCCGATCGACTTCTCGATGCGGTTCCAGTCGCGCTTGCTGGCGTACGGGCGAGCGAGCGTGTCGTGTTTCTCTTCAAAGACCGCCGCGGGTCCCGTCACAATCTTCGAACCACTCTGGAAAACCGCTTCTTCCAGCTGGTCCCAGTGAGAGCCGATGGCTTTCTTCTTGAGCTTGATCTCCACTTTCGTGCTCAGCACTTTCCAGGACGACTCGTCGACCACCACGTCGTCAAAGAGGCGCTTGCTGTACGCATCCACCAACTCACCATTCGCTTTGACTTGCACGTGAAGCTACAGACCACCATGCGAAACACAAACTGTCAGATTCGCCATGCAAGTGAGCAAACCCAGTAGCCATTGGCGTTGTCATGCACACGTACCTTTTTTGGCTCAATCGTCACGATCACATCGTCTTGCGCCAGTTTCTTCTGGAGGATGGAAACCGACACGTGGGTGCCCGACTGGTACCACTCGTGGCGAATGGCTACAGGCTGCGGAGGCAATGGTGCCACAACGCTTTGCGATGCGACTGGCGCTGGCGGTGAGTTGTTGTTGTCGAGCAATAGCTCTTCATCGTCACCTGCGTGAAAAGGAGCAGACATCGTTCAATGATACACTGCGCATAACCCTTTGTCCAAACATCGACTGCGACCGAGTCAGCATATACAAACAATACGCACTGTCCATTTCCGCATCGCACTTGCGGATCCACGTCTGGAAGCGCTTCTCAAGCGCGTCGCTGCCTTCCCTCACAACGCTTTTTCCTTGCACAAACGCCTTCTTTGCCTCACTGTACTGCTCCAACTCAAACTGTGCAATCCTGCAAGACGACACCACATCCGCAAACACATGCAATCAGCGCCATGCTCAACAACGGTGGACAAGAACACTATCGTAGCAAAAGCATCGCACGCACCCCTTGCGCAAGTGTGCCATCTCCAGCGTGCTGTCGATCTGGATCGCCTTTTCAGCATCGGCAATCGCATCGTTGAGCTTGTTCAGCTTTAGATACGCGGCTGCTCGCTTCACGTGGCCGTCCGCAGCCAAAGCGCTGCTGCTGCTGCTGGCGTCCTGTTGCTGCGAGAGCGCCTGTAGCGCGCGCGAGTACGCGTCGACAGCCTCTGCGTATGCCTCGTCCACAAAGAGCGCGTTGCCGTGATGCAGCTGCTCCATCTTCTCTATCTTCTTGCCGTGGTGCTCGTGGCTCGTGGCTCGTGGCTCTTGGTGCCCTGTCGGAAAATGGAAAACGACCTGCCTGCCTTTTCGTTTGGTTTTGAAGCTTCATTCTGGAACACCCACCACCCTCCATCCATATACTCAGGGTTTGTGACAAATATGCTCGGGTTGTTGGTTTAATGGGTGAAACAAGTGAACCCATTTTGAGATAGCCCGCAAGCAGGAAGCCCACGCGCGTGCCTGCGAAACCCATGTTGAGCGGAGAAATGAGGCGTGAACAGCTCAGCTGTGAAAGGCTTCATGGCCGCTGAAAGTGTATGTGCATTTATTTATCTATCGCTGCTATCAGCTGCTTGTACCTTGCTGAATGACGGATAGATACCCTTCCTTACATGCATGCATGCAAGCATCGTCATCAGCGACATTTTGCCAAATCAGCGGACGCGGACGTTCAGGTACAGGTGCACTGGACGCTTCAGAAGAGCCTCGATCTCCTCACGAGCTGAGATACCAACGGAGCGAATCGAGTCGCCATTTTGGCCTACCACCATCTTGCGAATGCGCGCAGCAGGAACCTAGAGAGAAATAATCGTATCCACAGCATGCACATGTTGTGTCAGACAATCAGCACCCAATTTGATTTGATAGTCCACGCAGCCAAAAGGGAGCTTTAGATAACGTACAAAGATGTCTTGGTCGATTCGGATGCTGTTGTCCTTGAACTTGGTCCAACCACTGTATCACAAAAAAAGAAAACAGAGAGCATACGTCCGATCACGTTAGAACACATCCCAAAAACCACATTGTGAGCCTCCACCGCCAACACGTACACATTCTCTTGCTCGAACGAGTACGGGAGCTCCTTGTTGAAACGGCGGAAGAGCTTCTCACGGATGATCTCCGTGACGAGGTCCAGATCTGACTGGTCCGACTTCATCGACGAGTGGTAGCTCCTGCAAGTATACAACATTGAACTGATTGTTAGTGATTTCCAACTACATTGGCATGCAAACCTGACTGGCAGGTACTCACCATGGTCGGTCGACGGCGTACGACAGCAGCGTCTTCTTGAGGCGGTGCATGCCAGTGCCCTTCACGGCAGACACCTTGAAAGTTTGCTCGTTGATGTACGCGAGAGGGTTGAGCTCGATCGAAGACTCGTCGCGGTCGTAGTGGTTCTTGTAGATCTCTTCGATCATCTGCGACAGGTCCTTGATCTTGAGCTCCAGGTTCTTCTCTTCGCGCTCTCCGACCAGGTCGTACTTGTTCATCACCAGCATGATCGGAGACGATACTTGCGCGGACGTGGTGATGATCTTCTCGAGCGCATCCATCGCCGGCTCGTCGAGGCGCTTCACCGCGTCGACGATGAGCATCGACATGTCCACGCTCTCCACTGTTTCCGCAGCAGTCGTCACCAGCGATCGCACGTACTGGTGGCTCTCTCTGTTAGTGGACGAACAGGACACAGCAGAAGCAAGGTGAGTCGTCAACAAATGTCCACTTATCAGTATCTACGGGACGTACTTTGGTTTGATGATGCCGGGTGTGTCGTAGAAAGTGATTTGGCTGTCCTTCTCGGTCAGGATGCCGAGCACGCGATCTCGCGTCGTGTTGTACTTTGCAGAGACCGCCGAGACCGTCACGTTCAGCAAGCGGTTCATGATCGACGACTTGCCGGCATTCGGTCGCCCAATCACCGCGATGTCCAGCGCCTTCGGGTTCTCCGGCTCGTCTGGGATCAGAAACTCGCGCTCGACCACATCGTCCGGCGCGCTCTGCATGTTCGTGAACTGCTTGAGTCGCTCGGGAACTGCGCGTCGTCCAGGCTGTTTGTGGCTGTCCTCGAACGTGTCTCTGTCATCATCGTTCTTGCGCAAGTGCAGCGGGTGCTGCTTCGGGAAACCCGCAGCATTTCCACGCTGCTGTCGCTGCACACGCGCAGCTTCATAGTCGTATCCGCTCTCTTCGTTCTCTTCGTCGTCATGGAGCAAGCCCAGTCGGCGCATGCGCATCTTGTTCTGGATCTCGCGCTTCGTGGCTGCGGGTAGGATCGGCGGCGGCACGATCATCGTCCGCGCACGCATGGAGTCCCATTCCTTCTCCAAGTCGCGCGGAGGTTCGGTTACGTGCTGCTCGTCCTGCTCCTGGAAGAAGGGCTTCGGTTGTTGATGCTGCTGGTGGTGCTGACGCTGACGCTGTTGCGACTGCTTTCGCGGCTTGTCGTCGTGCTCTCTCTTGCCAGAGGTTTCGTTGCGCGCCTCATCCTTGCTCCGACTCTTCTTCGAGCGGTAGAACGCGACCTGGAGTGACGCAGTAGCGGGGCTCTGGTTCAGCTTGAGCGCGGCGCCAGTGGCTCCAATGCTCGAGGCGCGGCGCACGAGCAGCTCCATTTTGTGCTGTTGCTCGTGGGCGATTGCTGCTTTTGATCGAGTGTGGATGATGATTGGCACCAGCAAGAATGGTTGCTGCCTCCTCTTTTTAACTTGATTAAAGTAAGTCGATTTTATTCATGCCATCCGAGCCAGCAATGCGCTTCCGGATTCAGAGATCCTAAACAAGTGTTTTGTTCAAAATAGGATAATGTCATGAGCCCTACAACGAGCTCCAGTCGCTCGAGTTGATTTAGTCCAAGTTGAGCAACTAGCATGTCTTCCGCTTGCTTAGCTGATTGCTTTGGCAGCTCTGGTCGGCAAACGTTGGTGGTAGTACCATCAGAATCTGTAGTTACAACCACTGGAACATTGTCGAGACATTTCCAGTCAACCGGGGGCGACTTCTACTTTGGCTGACGCGAACGGTCCACTGGGAACAGCGTTGTTACTCTCTTTGGTGCGCTTGGTAGCGCCAACATCACCGCGTGCGTTCTCGATCTGGCTTTTCACCAGGTAGTCGATTTGGCGGCTTACTGGAAGAGTAGCGTGGCGAGACATTGTGGTGTCACGCTCTGTTACCAGGAGAGCGGCTTTGACGATGTTCATACGAGATTGTACTCCTTCAGGAGCAGGCATCTTTTCCAAGAGAACCTTCAAATCACGAAGCAGCTCCTTCACGTCGTTCAGCGACAGCCAGGCTTGCACGAAATCAACCGCCGTCAGCGCGAACGTGGTCAGTCTTGAGGTTAAGTTCTTCCTATAGAGCGCGACGTAGAGCGCGTTGAAGATCTCGATGTTGAAGACCACGAACTCGGGCTTCATGTCGTGCATATCCCTCATGAAGTGGCTAACCCAGTTCTTGGTTGCGATCTTGATGAACGGCAGAACGAGCACGAATGCAGTCTGGCTGTGGGAGCTCAGCGACGTGAACACGTAGGTGTAGATTGGGTAGATGTTCGTCAGCGACATCAGACACACGACAACGCTCAGGTACCCGGAAACGTCTTTCCGAACCTGCGAGTGTGCTCGGAAGATGCCTTCGCAGTAGTACCAGATGCCGGTCACGATGGCTGCAAACCACGCTGAAGTGACGAATAGGTACAGGAACGGCATCGGGTGTCTGACAAGACACCCGAACGCAATGGTACCGACGACGTAGGCTGACGCGCCAAAGAAGTTTATAGTTAGGATCTTCTTTGTGTCCAGTTGGAGGATTGGCACGGTGGCTTGGAGCTGCACGAGCTGGGAGATCAACACAACCGAACCAGAGATGAAGATCCAGAACCAGAAGCGGTAGCTCACGAGGATACCGCTCTCTGAAGACTCGAGCTTGAAGCAGTCGAGGAAGGTGACGAGCAGCAAGCAGGTAGTGGTGTCAACAAGAAGATCAGTGCGTTGGTAGTGATTCAAAAACACCACTCCAAGCACACCCTTCACAGAACCAACGCAGTAATCACAAATGGCAAAATCCGAAAGAGAGGGTTCGTTGTGTGCTGTATTATTGTATACGTTTAGCGGATGTCAAAAGTGCAGCTCTCATCCTGCTTCCTTCCACCTTCTCACACTGTTGGCATCAGCTAGACCTCCATCCTTATCTTTTACAATGGGTCTCCTTTCCCTCCTTTCTTCCTTCCTCCACTACGAATCCTTTGGATTGCTCACTTACACACTCGGGGGACACCGCGCCGTCATCTGGTACTCTTTGACTTCTTCTTCGTCTTCATCTTCTGGCACGGACGATAGCGCTTTCGGTCGATGCAAACGTACGTCACTTGGTCTCCGCTTTCTTTTTTTTATACACTACACTCACAGACAGACACATGATCTTCGCTTCACTCAGCAGCAGTTACCTCACTCAGTTGGTGTTGAGGTGCGTGCCCGACATCTTGCCCGTGAAGCGGCGCTGGAGCGCGGCATGACTGATGCCACCGCGCGTGCGGTTGCCCCCGCGCGTGTTGAGCGTGTGGTTCTCGAGCACGCCCTTGTCGTTCGCGGTCAGCATCTCCATGATCTCGCGGCACGAGTGCGACAGCTCGTCCTTGTTCTTGAGAGCGCGGAAGAGCTCTAGGCACTCGCTCTGGCTCGGCTTTGAGTTCGCGGTGTCTACACAGCATATATTCACAAAGAAACAGCGCAAATGGGAAATGAGTGATCTTCGCTTCACATCACAATTCCATGCATACGTGCATACAACTTATTCGTACCATGACTATCGACGGAGGCGCTCATTGTGATCGGATTGGATTGGCTGTTGGACTTCGGGACTGCTTGTTGCTTGTTGGGACTTGTGCGCGACCTGGAAATTTTGCGAATGAGAGCATTCGCAAAGGCTGGTGGGCGACAGGAAGGCAGGGAAGGCGGCTCGTGGTGGAGGCGACAGGGCTCAAGCTAAGACCATCAGAATCCTCACAGCATTCTCATAGTAAAACTCATAAAAAGATCGCGAAAGAACGCTCACGCTTTAGCATCAACTGCTGCAACTTCAACGTGCATGGCGCGATGCGATTGGCTAGAACTTTTAACGAGCAGCCAATCAAATGAAAAACATGCTTTTAAAGGGGATGGGGAGTGCAGATGAGTATCCTAAGCGCAGTGTCTCTTCAGGCTGTTGTCGCTGCTAAGCCAAAGCGAACCCAGGCTCCACAAGTCCCGAATCAAGGTGAGCATGCACTGCATGCATCACTCTTCAAGCCGCCATTTTTAGCAGTCGTCATGCTTATTAACAGTTAACAGTTAACAATCGTGTGTGTGGAAATCGACGAAGCCCCACTGAAGCCCCTGAAGGTACGCGGGACGACTCTCGCATCGGATCGCGCTCGTCGCCGCCTTGCAGATGTTCCGCGCGGCGTTCGTATCTGTCCCACAGCCTGAAACAAGTCGTACACCTGACCAGCCCGTGACGCAAGATTATGCCGCTCCTGTATGGTCGAGTGGGTGGGTGGGTTTGAATGAGAATGGGTTTTCTTGGAAGGCCCGCCCGTTTGTAGAAGAGACAGTGTGGTTCTCGCAGAAAACAGGATCCATGATGACGAAATGACAAATGCTGGATACACGTGGGTCGGGTTCTGCGGGTTGGGAAATCAGAAACCCCAGGACCCGCTCGCGGTCAATTGGCTGCTGATGTGACTGACTTGACTGTGACGAACAGTGGATGCGACGCCTTCCCCCACTTGCTCTTGCTGAAGCCACTGCGCATACGAACGCAGTAGGTCTCGCCGCTCTGCAGGTTGAAGAACGTGTGGCTCTGCTTCGAGTCGCTTACAAAGAGATCCCAGTACGGGCCACCGCCACTTTCTTCATGGGGGTTTCTGAGGTCTTGGACACTCATTTGGTGGGGATCATCGCCACGAATGTCCTGGACTTTGGTATTCTCAACTCGCTTCGAGTTGTGGTGAAACGAGGGTTTCCAATGCTGAATCTCTGCTGCGTACAGCAAGTCCGCGTCATTCCGGAGCGGAGTCCACTTGACCTGTCCGTACAGCAAAAGCACAATGTCGTGTGAGTAAACTACTTTGTCCTAGGCCTAAGGAACCCAATATACTCTTCCAGCGCTGGCTCACCTTGATCGCGTTGTTCTCGGCCGATACGAGCTCTAGTCCGCTGGGCCTCGGCGGCTGGTGCTCGAACTCGGTGTGCGCGCGCTCCAAGCGAAGCTCCAGGGTTTGCACCTCGTGGCTCGGATCGTAGAGTCCACCGAGCACGTGGTGAAGCGGACGAGCCTAGATAGCCAGCATCATAAAAACAGATTGCAATGGTGGAGTGGGCTGTTAGAACACCTTCTTATTTCAAAGTAGTAGCTCGTGAACGCACCAGGATCAGTCCGTCGATAATCCGCGCTGCCAGCACATTCGCAATCCCACGCTCCTGGTGCTCCAATTGCAGCAGTCGAATGCAGGCTTTCAGTCCCTTCTTCTCCGTTTCCCCTCTTCCCTCGAGCAACTCAAGCAGCGGATCCCAGGTGACGCTTTTGCTACTACTACAAGCCTGACCACTTCCAGAAGAAGGGAATGATAGACTTCCAACAGCATCGGCGAATCTGCAGTGGTCTTGCTGCTGCGTCAGCGCGTTGCACATGAGCGCTGCTGCTTCCAGTTTCCGCTGCTTGGCAGCTTTCTGCAGCGCCGCGCGCCGAAAGAGCCTCGCGAAGAAGAGCACGACAAGACACGTGACGCGCCACTGCTCGTCGATCATGTGGCTGGAGCGCGTTGTTAAGTAGATCTGTTTGATCTCGTTGCTGTCGAGACTCGCGCCATAGACCACTTCGGCGATGTTCCCACCGACATCGCGCGCGTCGGCGTCGGTCGTCACTTTGCGCAGCAAGCTGAGCGCTTTTCGCTTCTGGACAAGACACAGCTTGGTCGAGAACAGCCACGAGCTGAGGGTTTCTATCGACATGACCGAGTTTACAACCTGGAGATCTTGAATACAGTCGCTGTTGCTGTTATTCCCAAAAGCATCGAGTTTGTCCCAGGGCGCCTCGCTGCTGTGTTCTGCGATGCGGCACTCGAAGCGGTTGAGTAGCAGCTCAAGCTCAGCGGTTGTCGCTTCAGTCTCTAGCGATTCGCGCATTCGTTCCTTGGCGTCTTCGTCCATTGCATCGTTCGCATCTACCAGGAGAGAATCATTTGCTCCGCTGCTTTTCGAAGTGCGGAGAAGCGCGAGGCGATCTTTACAGGTCCGCAACTTTGCGTTGATCTGCGTTGTGCGCTCGAGCGCTTGGGTGGACCATCGTTGGCGCGTATAGTACTCGAATACCTTCAGCACAAACGGTAGACGCGATCGAATACGCTCCCCATATTGTGCTGCTAGCTCCGGAGACTCGTCTCTATTGCCATCATCGCTCGAAATGCCTTGGTGGTAGAGTGCGCTGTCGGTGGCTTTTAGGATCGTCAGGTATTTGTCCGCGACCTGGATCTCGCCTGCGAGCCGCTGGATCGCAGTGTCGATGCGGTGACTCGTAGCGATTTGCTCTTGCAGGCGCCAGCAGAGTTGGCACAAGTGCGCTTCCGTAACCAAGTGGTCCTTACTCGCAGAGACTTTCAGTGCTTCAAGCTCCTGACGTGCTGCTACAAGCTGAGGAGAGTCGACACCAGAGTCCTTCGTCCTTGATACCAGAATCTCATTGCTAGCACTCGTCGTAGCAGGATACTCTCTAGACTTCAACGTTGCTGCTGCTACTTTCACTCGCTCCACTTGCCGCGTCACAAAGCGAACACGCTGTAAGAGGCGCTCACTCAGAGCTCGATGCCGCTCGATTTCGTCCGATACCATCTACAAAATCCAGAATCAAGTAGTACGTTAGCCACCTCCAATAGCACTAGCTTTCACCAGTGCGATCAAACACACTAGACGCACCTGTTGCTTCTCGGCTTCCTGCTTCCGGATCCGCTCGTAGACGCGCAACTTGCGCACCAGCGAGTCGAACAATTTCTCCTGCTTGATCGAGTCGAGCCGCGCGATCGAGAGCTGTACCAGGTTCTGGTTCATTGAGCCCTCCTCAGTCTCCGTTCCTTTGCTTTCAGTATGCAAGAGCTTCAAATCGTGCTTCTTGAGCCACTTGTGACGCGAATCAAAGCACGAAAGCAGATGGAACACGCGCGCTTCTTCAGTTTCAACGACCTGGCTCACTGCCTCGTGCACCAGATCCTGGAGCTGCTCGGCGCGCTCGCAGACTTCTACATCTGCGATACTCTCCTTCATCCACTGGAGCCGCTTCTGCTCGACCGAGTCGTTCAAACGCTCCAGTTGACGCTCAAGGATTTTCATCTCATTCTCTAGACTCGCGACGTCCTCCGCGCAACTCGCTCGCAGATCAAACCAGTCGGCGACCGACGACGTGTGGAACTCGCCCACTGCGAACCAGCCCTTGAAGAGCGGGTGCATCTTGAAATTCGCCAGTGTGTCGCTCATTCCCAGTGCTTTCTCATAGGAACCGCGGCATTCTTGGAGGAGTTGGAGCAAATACCGGCTTCTCGCCTTTGCGTCTGCAAGTTTGGACTGCAGCGCGAGAGTCCGCTGTTTGCACTGCTCGCGGTCTTCGATCGTGGTACGTAGCGCTCGTTTGCACTGCAGGCGCCGTTGGAGACTCTGGTCCTTTTCAACTTTCACGCGTGTGAGCAGCTCCGTGAGGTGACGCACGTACTGCTGACTGTAGATCTGCGAACTTTCTAGTTGGCTGCCAACAAATTCGCTCTCGAAGTGCATCTTGAAGTCGGAAACTAGGAATTTTGCGTGACGGACGTTCAAGAGCTCGCTCTCAGCCACGAGCTTCATTCGCTGGAGTGAGTCCCAGGTTTCGCGCGGGTTTTCCAGGCTCAGCGAGCAGAATTCTTTGAGCTTCAGCACCTCCGGCGGAACACTAGCTGGTAAACTTCCGCTATCTTTTTCCGGGTGTGGGCTCAGCTCTGAGAAGCCTGACGACGGGGTATAGAACGATTCAAAGACCTGGAGAGCGAGCCCAACCTTCAATCGGAACTCTTCTGCCTGTACAATTGCAGCATATTTCAACATGTACAACACGCCCAAGTTAGTCTGTTAGCCAGTCAAAGTAACATATTTCAATACTCGATCTTCGTACCGTGCCGATCATGAGCTCACTCAGTAGTTTTTCAACGAGCATTGAGACTCGGAAACTGCTCTGCTCGTCCACATCGCGCGCGTGCTTGCGCAGTTCGTTCAAGTCACCTCCATCCACAGCTGTGGAGAGTTTGCGCTGCTCCAATCGCGACACCAGCACAAATGCCCTCGCTTCATCGACGATTTCCTGCTTTCTTTCGGCTATGAGCCGGCTCACAATGTCGAGTCCCTGGCTGAAAACACTCTCCACGCGTCTGATCTCGCTCTGTATCGCAGCATAGCAAAATAAATTTGTTAGAACAAACGATCCAATTTTATGGTGGTACAGACTCGTACCATTTCAAACTCGGACTGAATTTTAAGGCGCTCCATCTCGTCACGCTCCTGTTGGGTGACGTAGCTCTTTGTGGTTGCTCGGAGCTGGTTGTCCACGCATTGCTTGCCCAGCTCCAAGATTTTCTGGACGCTGCGCTTCAAAACTTCATGGGAAACCTGCTTGACCTGCGCCACTGTCTCTTCAGAGGTGGTATCTTCATCTTCCTCCAGTTTGTCCAACGTCGCCATCAACTGATCTGCTTCACCCAACATCTGAACCACTTCCTGATCTGCCATGAGCGCAAGCTCTCTAGTCTGCAGCGCAGTCTCACTCTGCTCCTCCCTGGATTTCAGCTCGACGAGGGCTCTGAGCAGCTTGAGCTCTTCCTGGAAGCTCTGGAACCGCCCAGTGCAGGACGAACAGAGCTCCTGTTTGCGCTTCGTAAGCGTGAAACACAGTTGCACCAGCTCATTCGCCTCTTCTTCGTTCACTTTCGACAATTTTAAAAGCTGCCGGCTGATTTCTCCTTTGCGATGTGAAAAACTCTCTTCCCACAGAGTCTCGTGGTTATTCAGCTCCTCACTCCAAAAGCTCTCAAGCCTGAGAAACAAAGGCGACGAGCTCTTCGAATCAATGTTGTGGCTCTTAACAGCCGCGTGGGTCATTGCAGAGAGCGCGAGTTCGTCTATCCATTGCCCCATAGAGCTCACCATCTGGAGAAACGCGTTGGAGTTTAGATCGTGTAATGATGGAATGGCACGGTGCGTCGATCGCGAAATAGTCGGCCAGCAGCAAGGTAGACACGGTATGTCACCACCCGCACCCGCCAAGCATCGCGCACATTCACCTTCCAACGGAGCGAACGACAGCGACCCGCTTTGTCCATTCGTTGATGTCGACGGAGTTGTCGTCATGATTCTATCGAGAGCCGTCTGGAAAATCGTGAGGTTCTGCTTGTAGACCAGATACTGTTTCTCCACTGGAGGCGCTCCCAGCTGCTGCTTACTGGTGTCATGTTCTTTCACTGAACCCTTGAAAGCGCCAAGACTCGTGAGCGGGTCTTCCAACTGAATGTGTAACACTTGTTTCCGCTTCTGCTCTGCACACGACAGTGCTTTCTTCAGCTCCGAGACCGCAGCAGGCGAGGTAAAGAGCGCGTTGTACGTGAAAATGATCGCCGCCCAGGACTCCTGCTGTACCTGCGCGCGTCTCCAGTCGTTCTGCGCAGCAACTTCTAGGTCAGCTTCGTCTGTACGCAGTTGCTCCTGATCGAGCCAGAGAAAGTTCTCCTGGAGCGCGATGCGTCTGCAAAACGGTGACTGGGTTGCCTCGTGGCAGAAATGGCGCAGTCCAAAGAACAGAGTGTGCACTGTGTTATTCAGTCGATGGTCGCTCGCGCCCGTAACACTGAGCGTTCTCTCCATGTTCAATGGGAAGAACACGTGGATGCACGAGCTGTAGAGCGCTGGGTCGTCCAGCGCAGGCGAGCGCAGCAGTTTACATTGCCGCGCTGTTCTTCTAACGTTTTCAAGCTCCAGCGCACTTTCAGCCTCCAATTGCACGGCGCTGAGCACGTCTTTCATGCAGAAGAAGACCCGTTTCTTGCGCTTCACGTGCTCTTTCTCGTACTTCAACATCGTGCTGTTGATCTTCTTGATCTCCAGTATCATCTGGTCGATCGCAGCCTGTCTGTGCTCAAAGTATACGAGCGCGAACTCCGTGCTGGCTCGCTCACGCATTATGTCCACCACCTTGCGTTTGCTGGTCAGAAGATCGTGGAACAACACCGTCCAGGCTTTTCGCGTGTCGTTCATGATCACAAACCCTTTCACCTGGGAAACGCGGACGCTGTGCTGCATGTCCTCCATTCGCGACTCCAGGTCGCGGAACTGGGTTGAGAGCAAATCCGCTTTCAGACTCAGCTTCTCAAAGCGTTCGACGAGGGCTTCCTGCTCCTCTCCGTCTCCGTCTCGATCACCGCCATCCACTGCCTTAGTAGAGCTACCTCTGCGTTTGTGGTCTTCGTAGTAGCTTTCAGTTTGCACACGACGCGAGGTGTCGCCAGCTCCACTACCGCCACCAGTACCTCGACTGTTCTCGTGGGCGTTCGCCGTGTAGACTGCTTGCAGTCTCTCAAAGCGCTTCTGGATCGCCTCGGATACTGCCAAAGCCTCTTCCCCCAGTGTGCAGAGCTCACTCTCTTCAAAACGCCGCAGTCCGCGCTGGACGATCCACTTGCGCTTCGCCCAGAGTTCTTCTTTCATGGTGTTGATGCGCTTGAACCCGTTTTCGAGCTCGCCAAGTTCTCTCGTGACCAGCGCACAGTGGAAATGGTCTTTTTCGTCCATCAATCGCCGCCGCTGCTCCAACAGGAGAGCATTGTCGCCTTCAAGCAACAGAAGAGCGCGGTTTCTCTGCATGCGAGCGACGTGCATGTCGCTTGTGAGATCCTGACGCAGGCGGATCGAAACTCGCGCCACTTGGAGCTGCCTATCGTGCGTCAGGTACTGGAAACTCAGCTCTACGAACGGAGCGGTTGAGTGGAACTTCCGGGTGATTGAGAACGTTCCAGGGAGCAGCAGCGTCTCACTTTTCGCACATAAACCAAAGTTGATCATCGTTGCTCGCCGTTTACTCTCACCATCCGACGGGGCTGTCAACGTTCTGCTGCTGCTGTCGAGCGTGAGCTTTTCGCCGCCGTCTTCATCACCTGTGTCATCACCTCCAAACACCTGGAACCTCAAGCGAGCGTTCGTGCACGAGACTTGACTGATCCGAACCATCACGCTCCCGAGCGCCCACTCAAAGTCCTGCGCACACCCAGCGTATTCTGTAAACAGCCCGAACGAGCTCGTCACGACTGTCGTCGTCTTGGAGGACTTGGGATCCTTCTCGCTTGTCAAAAGTTTTGACAGCGGATGCAAATGGAGAAACGAAATGCTCAACCGCTCTGCGTCGACCCCTAAGTTCGCCTCGAGCTTCTTTAGAGATTGCTCGTACATTTCCGGATTTGCAGCTGAAGAGTTATTCAAAAGACTCGAGTTGATCGTCACGACGCTCGTAAACATCAGAGTCCCGCCCACAGGACTCTCTGAAGCAGTTGCGTCTTTCAACTCAGCTGAGCTGTCCAGGAATGTGCGGATGCCACTTTCCATGGCAGCAACCAAGCTCTCAATACTGTCAAGTGTGGATGTGACGCTGAGCTGGTCGAGGGCTTTACAGGTCAGACTCTGTCTTGAGGAGAAGCGCGACACACAGTTTGGTGGTTATGTTAGAAATACACGAACATGAATAATAATGCCAAGTAGAACGGAAGTACACTGTACCGTACCTTGCCGCTGCTAGTCATGAACGCTGGCGGGTGGAACAATCTGCTGCTGCTTTGCTGGTTAGTTGTGAGATTCGAAGTCGCGAGCAGTCCCACTATGGTGCTCTCTGGGAGACTGCGAACGCACTCCTTGAGCAGCGCGACGATCCACTTGCCCTCGCTGCTGTTCGTGACGCTCGTACTCTTGAAACAAAGGAAGTTGCATACAAACAAGATACATGGCCGTCTCTGAGTCTCTTGCTGCTGAGTATCCGTGGATACTGAAGACCTCCCAGTCGGCAGATGATCGCGGTGCCGTATTGTAACCAGAAAGCGGCATTCCGAGTCGAACTTGGACGAATCCTGCAGCGCCTCGACAACGAAATCCGTTTGCGCAGCCTTCAGACACGGAGGCGCAATGCGAAGCCAGCAGGCGGTAGGTGACGAAGAAGATTTGACACCAGTTCTTACAGTGCACAGGTGCCGCGCATTGCCGCTCAGATCCAGCTCAACGTCGGATGCCACTGCGCCGCTCGAGAGCTCCCAGTGCGCCGCCAGACTCGCGAGACACTGGTGCGCGACAGAAACTGGTCGCGTCATCCAGCTACAAAGTGGAAGCAGCAACATACAACACATAACCAGTTTAGCCTTCTGAACTAAACAGCTCAGATACTAATCCAAGTGAACGTTGGATGCTCGTGTGCGTACGCTGCGAGAGTACTCTCGTCGATCGCAGAGCGCCAGACGCGAAAGTCGTGCAGCACACACGAGACACTCGCATTCGTTTGAGGAGAAGAAGTGGAGACTCCGATCTGGAAATCGGACGACGTTCCCATACTTGGCGATAGGGAATGACTCTTGCTGCAAGATCGGATAAGAGGGACTCTGCGACCGTCAATGAAGAGCTCGAGCGCCTGGCGCGCGGGGTAGACCACGGCTGGACAGATACACGTTCGATATAAGTTGCCGGTCCGTTAGTCTCCACACCCATCCAGTACTACTACCTACCGCTCATTGGTTTCAACGGAGTCCTCCTACCAGCAAAGTGATACCACCGCACTGTCTGCAACCGGAACGACGCTTCCAAGCCTTCACGCATTGGCTCTGCGTCATTTTCTACTGATGCTGTTACTGTCGTGTACAAAGTGTTGCCAACGCGCGCTCGGAACGCGCCATCGCTATCCACGCCACACGCCCACGACGGTGTCCGCACGATCCAACAGCAGCTGCCGCCTTCGTTGTACTCACGCTTATTAGTATGAGTCTGTAGATGGCTCTGGCTTTGACTTTGGGTCTTCGTCGAGACGACAACGCGGAGCTGCAACCAGCACTCCCATGTAGTTGTGGGAGAGTACGCGACGTCGAGAAGTTCGCGCGCGGCCACGTCGCTCGCGGGCTGCAGGTGGCATGCGACAGAAGTGCTGCTACTGTGGGCGCCTATAGCAGCGTTAGCAGCAGCGGCAGTGGGGGCAGTGAGGGCATCAGTGGCGCCCACGAGCAGCGAGAAGCGCGGCCAGTCGTCACTCGACAGTGCCATTTGCGACTGTCTTGCTTTGGCGCCATTTCGTTACAAATTGGAATGTGAAGCATCCGCGCGAAGGGCCGCGTAGACAGTCCAGCCGCACATTGCTATTGACGATGGGCACGACTCGTAAGCCCAGTTCTAGTCCTAGTGCTGTTAATGCTGTTAATGCTGCTGGAGCCGTTGGTGCCAGCGGTGTAAAGCGATACCCGCCGTGGCTGCAGAAGGCGCTGCGCATCAAAGAGCAGAGCGAGCGCTTCTGGGTCCAGCAGCAACCTCAGGAGTCCCAGGAGCCTCAAGAGTCTCAAAAGCCTGACACTGCAGCACCACCTGAGTCGTCAACAAAAAGCTACGCGTCTGTATGGGAAGCTATCGCTGGTCACGATGTGAGCTTTGTAAAGGAGTTCGTTGAGAGTGACCTCCAACACGTGTTTGTTCGGAGAGAAGGCGTTCGCGATGATCTCAGAGAAGATGGGGGCGGTGATGGTGGTGGTGGTGGCGGCGTGACACTGTTGCATGAAGCAGCGACGCACGGAGCGCTCGAGATCGTCGCGTTCCTTATCAGCGTCTTGCAGTCACGGTTCCCTGACGAGACGTGTCGCCATGCGCTCAACTGCGTCGACACGGTCTACGGCCAGACGACGCCTCTGATCGCGGCGTGTCGGAGTTCCGAGGTACAGAAGTATCCTATTCTAATATGCGTTGTCATGCGAAGTCGAGTCCTTATCTTAGTATCTATCAATTGACCTTGCTCTCATAGGGCATGATGAACGACCGCCTTGAGATCGTCCGCCTGATCGTGCTCGCCGGCAGCGATGTCGCTCACCAGGACGCGCACGGAGACAACGTGCTCCACTGGTGTGCACGCGAGTCGCACGCGATGCTGCTGCGCTTTTTCCTCAAGGAGACGGACGCCGGCGTCGCGGCGATCTTTGCCGAGAACTGCAAGCGCGAAAAGGTATGGTAGCTTTGTATTTAAACCTACTGTGACTTTGGCTAGCCGTGAGTATCCTAACACAACTTTGTGGGTCTCTTACGACGTACAACCTACTCTTGGTACAATAGCCTCTGGACATCGCCAAGCGGCAGCTCTCGAGGAAGCCGAGCATGGCGACGACCAACGTGTTCAACTTGCTGCGCCACGTGGATCGCAAGTGCAACATCCGCATGAAGATGCAGGTGCTCAGGCGATTCCAGAGTGCGCAACAGGCAGAACTCAATGCGGACGAGAGTCTGCAGCTCCAGGCGACGCTTGAGAGCGCAAGCGCGATGCTCGACACCGCCGATCGCAACTGGAAAGACGCGCTGGTGCAGGCGGAGAAGCACCGCCAAATGGTCGAAGACGCGTACATCACGCAAGCAGCAGAGACCGCGACACGTGCTGCAAGCGAGTGGCTCGAGTCAAAAGACGGCAAGAACTTCATGAAGAAGCAGCTGCCTATCGCCACGCAGGAGCTCAAGCTCGACGTGCAGATGGGGAAGCTTGCGAAGCCCAAAGATATGAAGAAAGCGGCGGCGCAGCGTGTGCTGGAGACCTACTGTCGCGAGAAAGAGGCGGCGGCGAAGCACCAGGCGGTCGAGTCGTTCCGGGCCAAGACCCCTTCGTACCCTCACGAGGCCAACACACCGCCAGCAAAGCTGAAGGCGGTGCTGCGCATTCAAAGCCCCTAGCGTACTCATTCACTCCAATGGCCACAATAGAAATCAATCAATTGTAATCTTGTTCGAGTCGGACGGAGTACATAAGGATCGCGATCTAAAGCGAGGCGAGGCATGTCGAATGGCGACCAAGACCCGCAATGCAGTTTTCGTCTGTCTATGTTGCACTGACGCGTTGGTCGAGATACAGGCAGTAAGCGAGCTGAACAAATGAATTTCTTTGCTGAGTCCCGACTGAATCCAAACACACCAACGACAGCCACGGGGCATGTGGGGTAGTTTGTGCAAGTACTCCGGAGTGCGTATGTGACTAACCAACCAGCCCTTTAAAAGGCGCTCACTGTAACGTTCTAGCTCGGTTATTACGCAGTACTACCTTCAGTATCTGATAATAGGGCTTTGGCCGTATCCGTAAGTAATGTGTCAGAGGTGTAGATGGAATACTCGTGCAAGTACGGCCAAGTCACTCAGCAGATTGCCAAATCGGAACAGCTTAACTGTCAGACAGAAATGGAAGAAGACGCGCCGCAAGTGACAGAGCTGCGCACGCGCAAGCTACGAGAGGTGCTGTGTATGCGCTGGAAGTGGCGCTGCAATGTATGAAGACTCTCTCTCTCTCTCTCTTTCTTTCTTTTTCTCATCTTTCATTCTCTCCATCTACCGCTTTCGTGTGTGCTTGAACAGGAGATTAATGGCGTCGCGACGGACATCGCCGTCACGATCTTCAGCGACCGCGTGTTCATCGTCGTGACCCAAGTGGGCACATTCGGTACCTTGGTGCGTGCTTCTGCTGCTCTTCTGCTACGCTATGTATAGAATCTACCGGTACTGTAATTGGCGCTAACAATACTGCGTCACGTTGGTTTATGCGTGTATGGACAGATCGAAGCGCACCAGAAAGACACGATCAGCGGCAAGTTCCAGCCGGACATCCATGTGCGACTCGGGCGGCGCGACGACCCGCTGCTGCTCGTGTACGCGCGCCAGTTCCTCGAGCACTTTGGGTACGATTTACGTTCGACTGCTGTTGTTGCGTGCTCTCTCATGTGTATTGTCCACGCTGACAAGATCCTTATTATTGCTCACAACCGTAACTATGGATGGTTGTATGTAGAGCTCCGCTCGGGCTCCCTGTGCTCGCGGCGATCGGGCTGAAAGACCGCTCGTCCGGCACGTTCGAGGTGGTGATGCAGAAGGTCAAGGCGCTCGTCCACGCGCATTAAGTCATGAGTGGTAGGCAATAGAGAGAGAGAAAGGCATCTTTCTCTCGCGCGCGCACGCGTGCTCGATGGCCTTGCAAGCACAAGCACCCATATAGATCACAACGTTAGGGATTTTGTTTTGCCATGCTGGCAACTGAGGAATCAGTTGGAATGAGTGACCATGCACATGCTGTCACAGTCGCGGTTCGGTCGACTCAGATTGAATCAGATCTTGTGAGTAAAACCACAAATAGACTGAAAAACCTCAACTCGCTCCAAACAAGTACGACGTTACAAAGCCTGCTATAATGAGTACCATCGTAGATAGAGGAGTAAAATGTGTGTATAGATCCTGAATCTAATAAACATCAGAGCAAAATAAGACGTTACTGTCTATAGCTTCTTTTTCAGTGGTATTTCTAAATTAAGATTGCAAATAATCGTCTCAAGGATGCGAGGAAAAGAAAGCTTGTTCTTCCGTGTTTGCATGCGTTTTTACACCGAAGCAAAGCAAGTAAAGCGAGTCCAAGCGAGAAGGTCTGGCAAAGCAAGGCAAAGCAAGCAAGCCCAACACCAACACCTCGTGCGCACGTTCGTACACACGCTTAAGCTCACAGCGACGCCCCTCGCTCGCTGTCTCTGTCGACTGGTCACCAGCGCTCATACACATACACACAAGCAAGCAGGTGCGCAGCTCGTGTTTGGTTGTTTTCTTCCTGTCAGTTGGCGCAGCTCTCGGGCCACAAGCAGAGCGAGGCGACTGCACTTGCGCGACTTG
Source organism: Globisporangium spiculum (assembly GCA_023335655.1). Classification (NCBI taxonomy): domain Eukaryota; phylum Oomycota; class Peronosporomycetes; order Pythiales; family Pythiaceae; genus Globisporangium; species Globisporangium spiculum. Next base: position 7,703 of record JAADVO010000414.1, on the reverse strand, counting down.
TTTTGTGACTTGTTTTGCGACTTGTGCTGATTTGTTTTGTTGTGTGCGCAGCATGGACGGCTACGACCACTTGTTCAAGCTCCTGCTGATCGGAGACGCCGGCGTCGGCAAAAGCAGGTGAGCTGGCGTTGTGAAACGGATGGGACGCTTGCTGGGTGTGGCCCGCTAATGTATTGCGTGTGTGTATGTATGGCTCTGTAGTATGCTGCTGCGCTTCACAGACGACACGTTCGACGACAACCTGCAGAGCACCATCGGCGTGGACTTCAAGGTCAAGATGATGCAGGTGGACGGCAAGCGCATTAAGATGACGATTTGGGACACGGCGGGCCAGGAGCGCTTCCGCACGCTCACGAGCTCGTACTACAGAGGCGCGCAGGGCATCGTGCTCGGTAAGGGCGACGTGCTGCTGCTTTTAATTACTAATGTGGTCGTTGCGGTTGCTTGCTCTTGTGCGGTGTCAGCCCAAAGACTAACAACAGCATGTGTGTTTCTCTGCGTGATTTGGATTGTGATGATTATTGCAGTGTACGACGTTGCGCGACGGGACACGTTTGAGAACCTGGACCTGTGGCTCCAGGAGGTCGAAGTGTATAGCCCCGCGGGGGGCCGAGATGTCGTGAAACTGCTCGTCGGCAACAAGATCGACAAGGTACGCGTGGATCTAGGGGGGCTGGTAGAAAATGTAGCCACCTGAGTTTGAATCGTGGCTCACTCATTCTGTCGAATTGAATCGTGAAGGAGCGCGTGGTGAGCCGCCGCGAAGCCGAGGACTGGGCGCGGTCGAAGGGCATGCTGTTTGTCGAGAGCAGTGCGAAGACCAAGATCGGCATCCAGCAAGTGTTCAACGAAGTGGTGCAAAAGGTGCGCAACGCTGTGTTTGCTTGCTGACGATGCAAGAAATTGCCTGTTGAGCAAGGATCTGATGTGCGATATGTTTGTGTGCGCGCGCAAAACATATAGATCCTGGAAAATCCGACGCTGCTCAACAACACGCGGCCAACGCGCAATCACGGCCCCAAGCTGAGCGGTGCGAAGCAGGAAAAGAGTGGGGGTGGCTGCTGTTAGAAGACGAAGAAGAAGAGCCAAGAAATCAGAAAACTATCAATCAAGAAGCAAACAACAAGCCAAGCAGCCTCCAACAACAATACCATTGTTGTACGGGTTTTGTTGTGTGCATGTGCGTGTGTGTCAAGGAAGAGAGAGAGAGAGGCTTATATTACACCTTCGCGGAGAGAAATATCCGCAAACCAACGAAAGAAAAACGAAGAAAGCCATTATCTTCCCAGTTACGTTGTTATTTGCTCATTCCTGCGAACGCTCGTTCCTGAGATGAAACGGAGAGTTCAACTGACTCACATGTGCTCAGATGAAAGAAGCTGCGCTGAAGACAGGGAAGAAGGGCCATGGGGGGTGGATCCTGAAGCCAGAGTTGTTGGCCCCTAATTGCAACAAGAGAGCGGAGAAGATTACGAGAGAGCGAAGAGAGGAAGCCGAAATGGGGAAGTCTGGCCACGTGCTGTTGTCACTTTTTCGCTTTTTTGTCACGAGTGGCAGTGGGATGGCTGGCCACTACTTGCTCCATTCTTTGGACGACGGGCGTGGAGTAATGTGCGGATGGCGTGAGAGAGAGAAAACTTGTTGTCCAAGACAAAGGCATTTCGCTGCATCGAATGAAGTGAAGAGTCCTAGCTCTATTGCAGGAGCTTCGATAAAACTAGGAGAGAAAGAAAATGGCTCATCCACATCTCGTGAGCTGTTGCCGACCATTCAGCTGGTTCCGTTCCAAGGTGTTCAGTGCGGAAAAGGGAACTTTTGGGTGCAGGTTTCTGACGCTTTCTGGTCTTGATGAGCTCAAACGAGTTGTTGCAGCGTTTCAGAAAGGTACATTCGTTCTCCATTTCTATTCGGCATTTCGCTGAATCGATTTTGTTGTTGTTGCGAGCGCACAATGAAGTGAGTTGGTTGGTAACCATGCTATGTGGTCATGTGGTGGGCGGAGAGGGAATAAGAACGCTCGAGGTGAAATGTGGTAATGCCATCACGCACTGCGCAGGTACGAGTAAGCGCTGTCACCACAACACGACTTGTTGCCGGACCCCCTGAAAAGTAAGTGCACCCATTGGTCGTCGTTGGTCGAGGAGAGAGGTCGAGGCATATCTGTCGGTAGTCGATTTCTGTTGAACAGAGACCGAGAAGCCTTCTAAACGCTAATTGCACAGCCCGATCTGCTCAGATCCATGCGTAGGGGGGAGGGGGGGGGGGGGTCCCTATGATGCTTGGGCGCAAAACATCGATTATTGTTTGGAGTCTCACGTCTTGTACCTCAGCAAACTAAATACATTTAAGCAGCGACCGCAGTCGCTGTGCACAGGAGGACAACGCGCAGATCTCCCTTCCTTCCCTTTGGAGACGGGAGGAAAGTGGACCAACAACAACAATAATACATAAGCATGCGGTCAGGGTGCTAGACCGCTGGGGTGCTGCCCGTGTTGCGCTGCTCCTGCAATAATGAAAGAAATTCCATGTGGTTGCGTGAATCTCTGTGCATTGCCACCACCTCGGTTCCGCTTCCTCGGTCTGACCCACCTCTACAGACTCGCAGTGAGTAGCGTTCACCATAATACTTAAGGGTAGGCATAGAGTCATGGATCTTCTTCCCCAGGCCACTTCCTCCAGCTTCATTCGTGAGTCAACACCCCGCCTCTCCCACTCCTCCCGTCCCGCCTGCCCGCACAAGAAGCCCACATCATCATTATGAACCTCAAGCTCATCTAATCGTCGTGTTTGTGCTATGGCTCATCTGCTGCTTGGGCGGCGGATCTTAAAGAGTCGTGAGAACAAACAACAACACCCACCAACAAGAGCACGACACCAGATACACACACACAAAGGCAAGCGGAAACACACACCACCACCACCAACAACAACACAAGGGCAGATTCACTGCAAGAGCGGTTTGCCTGACCAACACCTTGATTGATAAATAGACATCTGGTAGAGCAGACTGCGCGCGCCACCAGATCAACTGGTGGGTAAGCGTGATGTGATGCTGAATGAGTCAAACAAATAATGTATTGGCACTTGCAAGCGCAAACGAGCTGTAGCGCACTCACTGCAAGAAAACATTCGAACTATCACGTCGTTACAGAGAATGTTTTTTTTAGCAAGACGTATCTGTCAAGTGAATGGATTCTATCGACAATGTTACTGTTACGAACCGTTCGAACAAATCTTGGCAGACCCATGATGAGATCAAGTCAGCTGCCAAGATTTTGGCGAGGAAATTTGTTAAGGAGAATCTTGGCAGTTCCATACTTTATTCAAGTCACCTGCCAAGATTTGGGATTGTTGAAGCGGAATGTACACAAAACATCGCAAACGGCGTTCGGGCGTTACTCTAGAGACACAAACTGCAAAACTACCAAAAAAATCGTGTCACAAACCGTCACGAACGAGTTCCAAACTAGTCCAACCTGCGGAGCGACGATGCAAGCTACGATGGTCTCCATCATTTCGATCCGTTCGAGTCGCAGGAGTACGACTTGTTTCAGGCTGTGGGACAGATACGAACGCCGCGTGGAACATCTGCAAGGCGGCGACGAGCGCGATCCGATGCGAGAGTCGTCCCGCGTACCTTCAGGGGCTTCAGTGGGACTTCGTCGGTTTCCACACACACGATTGTTAACTGTTAATTAACTGCCGAAGTTGCGTGCCTTTGCTGTGTGCTTGTGCTGCTGGAGGACGTCGAACACTTGCGCGGGCTCGCATTCCCAGTCTTGCTCCTCCTGTGTTCCTCCTCCTGACCTCACATACACTCGCAAAGATCACAAAGCCTGACGCTTCTCTGGGGATCACTTTTATTTGTAAGCGTTGTCGTGAAAAACAATGATGATACTACTGGGGAACCAAGTGGTGGTGGACCTCCAAGTTTTCATCTCCAAGCGAAAGGACTCACTGCAGGCAGCCCCGGCCATCCATTGCTGTGTCCTGCATCACATTATTTTCCGAGTCATTTTTTTGCTGACATAAAACATGAAGAAGAAGAAAAAAGATACGGGTGGGTGGGTGGGTTTGAATGAGAATGGGTTTTCTTGGAAGGCCCGCCCGTTTGTAGAAGAGACAGTGTGGTTCTCACAGAAAACAGGATCCATGATGACGAAATGACAAATGCTGGATACACGTGGGTCGGGTTCTGCGGGTTGGGAAATCAGAAACCCCAGGACCCGCTCGCGGTTAATTGGCTGCTGATGTGACTGACTGACTTGACCTTTGCTGACTGTTCCAGCCACACTGGGATTTGCTTGATTTGCTTGCGACACTGGCTGGACACAGTTTTAATCTCCCAGAAAACCCCAGCTCTTTGGTCCACATTCTCTGCATTTTTTCATGTCTCCTTAATTATTAGATTTGAGATTCTGAGATTCTGAGCGTCGCTGCGTTTCGCAGGAAAAAGACTGAAGAATTAGAGACATCTGAGCACTAAAACTGTCGGTTCCACCGCGCACGTTTGGTTGTCTGCGTCGTCACCTCACACGTCCGAGTTTTTTAAAATGGTTTTATTAAAATGAAATAAATGTCGCTTGAAATTGTGAAATTTACCCCCCTCCAAAAAAATGGACTTCTCAGACACTGTGCATAGCGACCTCGGTGATTGTGGGCTTGTGCGGGTCAGCCGGTGATTTTTCTCTTTTTCCCATACAGTACACTGGCTGCTGTACGGTACGACCAGAACAACAGACGGCGCAGACCGAGTGGCGCGCCTGAGCCTGAGCGACCAACAACTCACAAGCAAACCGCAAACAAGACGCAAGCAAACAAGCGCCGCGAGCTCAAAGCGAGTCCAGCAGATCACTCGCGAATTTGGACGCAGGCAGCCGGCCAGTAGTAAGAGCGCAGGACAGAGAAGAAGCGCCACCATCCCCAGCTGACAGACAGGTGACGCAAGATCGTCCACCCTCCTCATCTCTTCCCTCCTTCAGGGTGTGTGCGGGAGTGAGCGAACTCAAAAGTGAGTGGGCTTGCTTGCTTGGATATCCTCCTCGCTTCTGGGTGAGTTTCTTCTACATTTGCTGTGTGGCCACAAGCCCAACAGCAAAGGAACTCGAGCGAAGCAAGCAAGTGTGCGTGTGCGTGTGTGCTTGTTTGTGTGCTTGTTTGTGTGCGAGTGCGGGGCCGACCAACCACAAACAAAATATCGAAAGAAAAGCAGGAAACAAGCAAGCGCAAAACAAGCAAACCAGCAAGCGCGCATTTTGTGCGTCGTTCGTTTTGCTCTCTCTATCGACAACAGGTTGACGACTGGACCTCAGTCCGCCCATCGATCAGTCATTGATCGAACGAACGACTGAGAGACAGACAAACAGCCACCAGCCATCACGATGGCGGGCGCCAACCGGAGGGAGAAGCGCGCGAGCGACAGAAGAACCAGCGAGCGAAGCAGCAGAAACAGCAGCAGCGGCGGCACCACCAGCACAGCAACAGCAGCAGCAAGCGCTTCCTCTCATCCGGCAGCTGCAACAACTCGCGCAAGTGCAAGCGCAACAACAACGACAACAACAAACACAAGCCTGAGCTCCCGCGGCGGCGCGAAGCTCACACTCAAACGCGTGCCAAGCAGCGGGCCGTCGGGCGAGACGCTGCCGCCGCCGTGCCTCAAGCAGTACGGGCGCTTCCTGCGGCTCTTCGACGAGGCGAACGCGCCCGTGTTCGGCATCTCGCCCGACGGCCGCGTCACGCTCTGGAACCGCAAGATGATGACGATCACCAACGTCAAGCCGAGCGAGGCGCTGGGCCGCCCGTTCCAGGAGTTTATCTTCCAGACGCAGACTGCGTGGTCCGCGCAGGAGATGATTGACGTCGTGCTCAAGAACCCGACCAAGACCGTGCGCGACGTGTGCATCCCGCTGTCCACGGGCGTCTCGGGCCGCAATGTGCAGATTTTGACCAACTTCACAGCGGACATCGACGACGACGGCAAGGTGCTCGGGCTCATCGCGATCGGACAGGACGTTACCGAGTGGCGCGTCCACGAAAAGCAGTACGCGCGCGTGATCATGCAGGCGAACGCGCCGATTATCGAGCTCGACCACGAAGGCAAAGTCACGGTCTGGAACGCCAAGGCTGCGTCGCTCACGGGCTACACTCTGGAAGCGGTCATGGGCACGCCGCTGCTGGATCTGGTGTACGAAGAGTCCCAGCCGCTGGTCGCGGACGCGATCAAGCTGACGCTGACCACGGGCGTTCCCGGGAAGGACTTTGAGCTGCCGCTGGTGACATCCACCGGCGCGCGCGTGGAGATCATGCTGTGCCTCACGCCGCAGATCGGCGACTCTGGGGCCGTCACAGGCGTCGTCGCGATCGGCCAGGACGTCACGGAGCGTAATGCGAAGGAGATGGAGTACCAGACGCTGATCGATTCCGCGAACGCGCCGATCTTTGGCGTCGACACGGAAGGCCGCGTAGTGATTTTCAACAAGAAGGCAGCTGAGATCAGCGAATTTGAGCCGAACGAAGTCATGGGCGAAGATCTTGTGTCGTGCTTGATCTCGGAGGACTACCAGTCGGCGGTCGCGTCGGTGTTCCACAAGGCGTTCCAGGGCGTCGAGACAGCGAACTTTGAGTTTCCGATGAAGACCAAGAACGGGCGACGCGTTGAGATCTTGCTGAACGCCACGCCTCGCTACGACCACTTGGGGCAGATCTCGGGCGTCGTCGGCATCGGACAGGATATCACGGAGCGTACCGTGCAGGAGCAGGAGCACAGTCGCCTGATTGACACGGCGAACGCGCCGATTTTCGGGGTCGACAAGGACTACCGCGTGACGATCTGGAACAAGAAAGCCGCGGCGATCACCGAGTACACGAACGAAGACGCGATTGGCGAAGAGCTTGTCAAGTTTATCCACGACGAGTTCCGCAGCGCCGTGGTGCAAGTGCTATCCAAGGCGCTCGAGGGCACGGAGACTGCGAACTTCGAGTTCCCGCTGATCACCAAGACTGGACGCCGACTGGAGATTCTACTGAACGCTACACCGCGCTCTGACCACAGTGGCAACATCACTGGTGTCGTCGGCATTGGCCAGGACGTCACGGACCGACGCGCACAGGAGCAGGAGTACATCCGCTTGATCGACACGGCGAACGCGCCGATCTTCGGTGTTGACATTGAAGGCAAAGTCAACATTTGGAACCGCAAGGCGGTGCAGATCACCGAGTACTCGGCGCGCGATGTCATTGGTGCGAACTTGGTCGCGCAGTTTATTCCGCAGGACTACAAGGTTGGCGTGGGCAATGTCCTCCAGAAGGCGCTTGAAGGTGACGAGACCGCAAACTTCGAATTCCCGTTGATCACGAGCACGGGGCGTCGCGTCGAGATTCTGCTGAACGCGACTCCGCGGTACGATGAGAAGGGCGATATCATCGGTGTGGTCGGTATCGGCCAGGACATTACGGTTCGAATCGCACAGGAGCAGGAGTATGCGCGCCTGATCGATACAGCGAACGCACCGATCTTTGGTGTCGACGAAGACGGACTCGTCAATATCTGGAACAAGAAAGCAGCCGAGATTACACAGTACACGCCATCGGATGTGATGGGCGAGAACTTAGTGGAGAAGTTCATCACGGAAGACTACCGCGAAGCCGTGGGATTTGTGCTCTCGAAGGCACTTGCCGGCACGGAGACTGCCAACTTTGAGTTT
>JAADVO010000413.1:0-28248 GCA_023335655.1 Globisporangium spiculum | reverse complement strand
GCTGGTCAGGTGTATGACTTGTTCGAGGCTGTGGAAGCGAGATACGAACGCCGCGTGGAACATCTGGCAGGCGGCGACGAGCGCGATCCGAGGCGAGGGTCGTCCCGCGTACCTTTAAAGGGTCTCAGTGAGGCTTCGTCGGTTGCCACACACACGATTGACAATTGATTGTTCCAGTTGATTATTAAACACCGCTTCAACATGAAGATCAACCTTGGATCCATTTTCCACCTGGCTCCGCAAAACGGTTGCAAGCCTGAGCCTTTTTGCAATGCGAATGCAATGCGATGCTGAGAGCCCAGCAGCTGCACCGACGCATAAAACTAGAGCCACCATGGTCTCCATTACGCAAAGTCCCATCGGTTGGATTAGAGCCCTCCGACAGGAAAATCAAGGATCTTGGGGAGGTCGAGTGATATTATGGAAACTATCCCCCTCCACCCATGACCATCACCACGATTGCAAACAGATTTGAGCCAAGAGAAGGATCGACCTTCTCAAAGTCTCCATCTCTCTCATCACTTCGCCGTTTCGGTTGCCTTTCTGCTCGGAAGAGTTCAGTCAGGTTTCCTTCGAAAAAGCACCCAAGGGCGTAAAGTGGTGGCCTGGGAACTCTCTTTCTTTTCTCTATGCAACTCCCCACCTCAATTTACGCTCGCCTTCACTATATATCTCCAGTTTCAAGTCACTCTCGCTCTTGTCGCACTTGGCAATTTGCTGCTTTCCTCCCACCTGCGAACACCGCTTCTTCTCCTCAGTTTCCAGTCTGAAGTACGCTACCGCTAGTCGCCATGCTGCCGCCGTCCGCGTTGCTCCTCCAGTGGGACCACGCCACCAGTCACGGAGACTCCGTTCTCAGCTCACTCTCACTACCATTCGCTGTAGGCTGCGTGCTCTTTGCCGCGTCACTCCTCTACGTCGTGACGACTGCTGCTGCGAAGAGCAAGCTCCACGCTCGCCACTACGCCAAGATACACCGCCCCAGGAGCACACTACCGGTGCTGGGCAACCTCGTGCACTCGCTGCTGAACGAGCACCGGGTCCACGACTGGATGGTCGACGAGTGCCTGGACGCGCAGTGCAAGCCTTGGCTGTTCACGGCACCCGGGATTCCCAATATCATCGTCGTGAGCTCACCGGAGCTCTACGAAGACGTGCTCAAGACCCAGTTTGACAACTTTGAGAAAGGCGAATACCAGTGCGACGTCATCCGGGACCTGCTCGGTAATGGCATTTTCGCAGTCGATGGGAATCAGTGGAGCCGCCAGCGCAAGACTGCAAGCAACCTGTTCACAACGCGTGCGCTGCGGGATTCGATGACCACGATCATCCAGCAGAACGTCGTGGTCCTCATGGACATCTTCCACAATAATGCAATGGCTCAGGCTCAGACCCAAGAGTTCAGCAAGCCCGCATTCGATCTGTGCGACCTGCTCAACAAATTCACGTCGGACTCGTTTGCGGAAATCGCGTTCGGCATCAAGCTCGGCTGCCTGACGTCCGAGAGCGAGCACGCGTTCCACAAAGCGTTCAACGTCTCGCAGTTGTGCGTCGCCAAGCGGTTCCTGGTGCCCAGGTGGACCTGGAAGCTCCTGCGGTATCTCAACCTTAGCTGGGAGCGCGAGCTCAAGGAGAGCGTCCAGGTCATCAACGACACGATCTACAAGATCATCTCCAAGTCCATCGACGAGCGCCGTAACGCGGCGGCAACGGAAGGCACATCGCTCAGTCCTCATGAGACGGGCAAACCCAGAAACATCGTGTCGCTCTTCCTGGACCGCATGAGCGACGACTCTGCAGACCGCGAAGACACCTTCAGCCCGGCGTTCCTGCGCGACGTAGCGGTGAACTTCTTCATGGCAGGCCGCGACACGACCGCGCAGACGCTCAGCTGGCTCTTCTGGAGCCTGAGCAAACACCCGCAAGTGGAGACCAAGCTCCGCGAGGAGCTCCAGTGCAAAGTCCCCGAAGTGTGTCGGAATGGTGGTGAGGATAGTCGACTGCCCTCTATGGAGGACGTGCAGCCGCTCACGTACCTGGACGCGTGCCTCAAGGAGACGCTGCGACTGTACATGCCCGTGGCGCTCAACGCCCGAGACGCCGTGAAGGACACGGTGCTTTCGGACGGCACATTCGTGCCCGCTGGTGCGACCATTGGGCTGTGCACGTACGCCATGGGCCGCATGCCGCAGGTCTGGGGTCCCGACGCCGCACAGTTCAACCCCGAGCGCTGGGTCGACGCAACCACGGGCAAGCTCATCGCCGTATCGCCGTTCAAGTTCAACTCGTTCAATGCTGGTCCGCGCACGTGCCTGGGCATGAACCTGGCGATGCTCGAGATGAAGATCGTGGTCGCCGCCGTGCTCTCCAAGTTCCACGTTGCGGTTGTCCCAGACCAACAGATCACGTACGTCAACGCGCTGACGCTGCCCATGGACAAGTCGTTGATGGTGCGGATCGAGGCAGCTCCTCCAGCAGCGGGTACTGCTGCTTGAAAGTAGGTACGCGTGTAGCTAACTAATGCTGAATAATGTAAAAGTGTTACTGAGTTGCTGGATCCTCGCTCCTGTGTTGAAGAGACGCCGAGAGTGCAAATAGGCAAAGTAACGAACGACACAACCTCACAACAGTCGAGCGGATAGTGTTGTTGTGTTGCCATGTATGCGCCCAAGAAGAGAGCATCTGTTGTCTCCACCAAGAGCGCATCAACTGGTTCAAGTAACCAGCAAGCAGGGAAAAAGAAAGCCACAGTGGTGTCCGATGCGCTCTTTGACTTGGAGACGTATATCAAGAACCGCGACTATGTCGGCGCTCTCACGTTGCTGGGCTTAAAGCGTCAGCAGCAGCAAGATGGCAGTGGCGATGGTGGTGGTGCGGATAGAGCCGCGACTTCGAAGGCAGAGATTGAAAGCGGACTGGACCACTGGCGCGTGAACACGTGGTGGCTCGCCTACTGTCACTTTCAGTGCGGAGACTTTGCTGGCGCTTTGGACTACTTTGATCAGCTGCTGGACGCGAGCCGCAGTGCTCAAGCTCGAGCTGGACCTGAGTCATCCCATGATCATACCTCCGATGAAGAAAACTGGCGACTCAGTCGTGCGTGCTGTCTGTACTACCTGCAGCAGTTCGAAGTTGCCGAACAGGCTGCGCTGGGTGCCAAGCGCCATGCGCTCTGCAACCGCCTGCTGTACCTCATCGCGCATCGCCGCAAGCACGGTGAGCAGGTGCTGCTGGATCGGTACCAGCAGCTCTCTCCATCATCTGTAGAAGATCTGTTAGCACTGGCGTTCACGAGCTTCTTGCAACGCAACTTCCAGGAGAGCATCGAGATCTACAAGCGGCTGCTCCAGCAGAGCAAGCATACAGAGCTTGGGGCCGTGCACGTGTACCTGGCGATGTGCTACTTCAAGGCCGACTACTACGATGTCTCGCTGGAGCTTCTGGCCGTGTACTTGGCGTCGCACCCGGACAGCTTCTTTGCGAGCAACCTCAAGGCGTGCAACCAGTATCGTCTCTACAGTGGCTACGAGGCGGGCCAAGTGCTCGAGGAGTTCAAGCTCGGGTACCCAAAGCATGCGTGTGCTCAGCAAGGGGGTGGAGGCAGTGGCGATGTGTACGACTCGATGGGGATCCGGGAGGTCGAGACGCACAACTCGATCGTATTTCAAGAGGCGAATAGCGGGCTCTCGGGCTCTACACCCGCCATCACGGCAGGTGGTGAAGCTGCTGCTCCTGTTGCGACGCTCAAGTCGCTTGTGGGAGTCATCGACGAGGCGAAAATGAACCTTGTGCTCTGCCATCTGCAGCATCGAGAGTACGAAAAGGCATTCGAGTTGGTCGAAGCCGAAGACTTGGAGCCAAAGACTTCGAGCGAGCATATCATCAAAGGCATCTTACACGGCGTGATCGGCGAAGAGACCAGCTCGAAGGAGCACGTGTTCCTCGCTGAGAAGCACTTCCATGTACGTTCTGTCCTGCATTGTCCTGTACAGTACCCAAGTGAGCTGGTTAACGTTAGGTGCCCATAACTGAGTCGTTTGTTGTTCATGACAGGCTGTAGGTTCATCGCCCGAGGAGTCCGACACGATCCCAGGTCGCCAGGCGATGGCGTCGTACTTTCTCCTGCGCAAGGAGTACGAGGACGCCAACATGTACCTGAACTCCATCGCGCAGTACCTGAGCTCGAGCGACACATTCAACTGGAACTACGGCATCGCGCTCGCTGCGGCGGGCAGCTACTCCGAGGCAGAGGAAGTGCTGCTCCGGGTGCATAGCGAAGTGCTCAAGCCGCAGCTCACGCTCTGCAGCTGGCTCGCGCGGTGCTACATCTACAACAGCAGGAACGCGGGCAACGCGTGGGAGCTGTACCTCAAGATGGAGAACACGTCGGACGCGTACAAACTGCTCAAGCTCATCGCAAACGACTACTACAAGGTAAAGAACTACTACTACGCTGTGAAAGCGTTCGACGTGCTCGAACGCTTGGACCCCGACCCCGAGTACTGGGAGGCAAAGCGAGGCGCGTGTGTGGGCTTCTACAGAGAGATCGCGACAGGAGCTGCCGCGTTCGACGCCCACCGGAGCGACGACGTGCTCAAGATGCTGCTCAACTCCAAGAACACACTCGAGTCGTCCAAGCTGGCGGCGATTTTGAAGAAGTGGGTCCTCGGCAGCGTCAACTCGTCGTCTCAACATAGGGTGGGCACTGGTACGCGCAATGGGGTAGCAGCAATAAGAGGCTGACGATAGTTGAGCCCTTCACTTCAAAGTCGTAAGCGCAAAGCCAACAACATGGTGAACAGGACGAGAGCCAAGTGCGCTGGCTGCATCTGCGGCAACCGCTACACCCACGGACGAGGAGAACCCCGAGCCTCTGAACGATCATCGCGCGAGCAACGCCAGGTGGAAGAAGCTGTTCATGGTGCAAACCATAAATCCATCAATCGTTTGAGATTCCTTACATCTAGTGAGCCTTATTTTAGGACGAATGTCCTGTAGTGTGGTTTTGCCCGTATAGAATAGAAACCGGGTACTATTCAGGCAAACCAAGTTTATTCGGTTTATTCGGGTTGACTTTACAATACCGGTACACCAACCGGTATTTGTTGCCGTTTATTGGCGCGCTTTTTTCAGCTTGGCACTTGAAAAGCTCGTCGAAGGCCATCAATCGCTAGAGCAAGGAAGGCGAGGAACGAGTGTGTGTGTGCGTGTGCGTGTGCCAGCCAGAGAGCGAGTATCGATGGCGGAGCAGTTGCTGCCGTGGGGGCGCTTCAAGCTCGTGTCCAAGGACCCGGCGGACGAGAGCGACCACCTCTACTTCTACCGCAAGACGCACCGCATCGGCCGCAACGCGCGGCGCTCGGACATCATCCTTGACAAGCTCTTCATCAGTTCTACAGTGCGTTCGCGCTTGTGCTCACTATGTGTCTCTGTGTTTATACGAACCAGCAGTGTGTGTGGGTGTGCGGGATGACTAACTGGTAATGAATGATATGTGTGTGTGTGCTTATCTGTCCAACAGCACTGCGTGGTCACTTTTGATGACGCCGAGGAAGCCGACGGTGAACCCACTGTGATGATTCAAGATCTCAGGTATGGATGCGTGAAGAGCGCTCGTTGTCGCGTGAGAGTAATGAGGCGATCACTAACGTGCATGCACTTGCTTGTGTTGCTTGTTTTGTATATGGCAGTCGCAACGGCGTGTACCTGAATGAAGTGCTCGTGGGGGCGTCCAACTCGGCGGTGTTGGAGAACAACATCACAGTCCACTTCACCAAGCCAGGCCTCCGCACGCGGTCGATCACGCCGACGGTCTACAAGTTTGAGCTTCTGTACGTGGCTCTGCGCATTGAGTTATTGCTGTTGGTGATCTGTTTGGCGTTCTTCGATATGAATGGGTGAACTAACGCTTGCGCCACACAGGCAAGACGGCCTCACGGAAGAAAACACGCGTCTTCGCAATGCGAGAGAGAGCGTGACCTACACACCTGCCGCCTCCACCAGATCCACCGCAGTTGACGTGCCCGTGACCCAACCAGAGCCATCATTCATTGCCGCGGCTCACGCGGTCGTGACACATCCAGAGACCGCCGCAGCCACACAAGTACAGACTTCCTCATCTACATCTTCGTCAGTCGCAACGTTGATGATCCGTCCAAATCCGGAAGTGGTTGGCCAGAAGCGGTCAGTGGACGAGACGGAGTTTGAACTGGAGACCACAACTCGCCTGTCGGCTGGCGATGAAAGTGGCGCGGCGCGGAGTTCGTCTGCACTTTCAGCGTCATCTTCGTCTGGCTCTGGGTCTTCAGCTAAGAAGAAGCGGCGCAGCGGAGAGGCACCAGAAGACGCAGGAAGCGCTGACGACGGTCTCAACACATCGGTGCGCATCCAGCAGTCCAACCAGGTGCTGCGCCAGCGGCTGGATGAGTCCCGAAGCCGCGAGGTGCAGTTATGCAAGCAGCTGAGTGAGGCCGAGCTCGAGATCATCACGCTTACGGACAAGATGGAGAAGTGCGAGGAGCGCGGGAAGCAGCTGGCTGATGATCTCAAACGCAAGCAAGAGGAGCTGGACGTGCGCGATACGCTCATCGCGCAGCTTAAACAGAACAAGTTCGCACTCGAAGGCAAACTCGCAGACTCTGTGCAGGCGCTCGAGTTGGCGAACGAAACGATCGAGAGCCAGACGTCGGTGATCGAAGACCTGGAAAAGGATAAAAAGGCGCTTGGCTCGAACCTCGATACTGTGACCGGGCAACTCAGCTCGAGTATTACGAAAGCTGCGGCCCTGGGTGAAAAGGTGATGATTGCAAGACGCGTGTGTGGATGCGAATCTCGGCTTTATATGAACATACTCTAACCTTCTGATCTTGGCGTGTTGCTTCACAGGTTCGAGAGCTGGAGGTGGAGAAGCGCGAGCTCTCGGTTTCAAAGCTGACGGTGGAGCGAGTGCGAGAATCTGTCGAAGAAAGCGTAGAGTACGTTTTGTTGCTTGCCTGTTTGCCACTCACCCCTTTGTGTCTCTCTCTGATTGTCCAACGTTTGTTTTCATCGCTCATGTGTGCGCGCATTCATTCATACAGAGACGTGCAAGAGAAGAAGGACCTCATGGCAGAAAGGCTTGCCAAAGCCCTCGACATCTTTGAGACAATCCACCAGCAGATACAGACTGGCCTCACTCTGGGAGATTCCCCAGTGTTTGCGAAGGAGATTAAGAAGCACCGCCGCCGCCGCCTCTCAGTTGACTCGATCATGGTAGAGCACTCGATCGAGGAGCAGCGTCAACTGGCGGACAACTCGTTTGGGTCTTCCGAGCAGTCACAGCCGACGCCTGTGCACTCATCCGACGTCAACACGCAGGACCCGGACGAGTCCGAGACGATGGATCAAGACGCTGCACTCGTGGGCGTCCCGCTGCAGTCGCTCAACCCGTTCCTGGTCGGCAGTCACCAGGCTTTACCGCAGGCTCCCACGTTTCAAAACACAGCGGACGAGAGCGAGACGCAGCAGCTGCGGAGCGCTGGTGAGGGCGTTGTGCGCGAAGGTACTCCGGATCAACAGCGTGGAGACTCGGAGGAATCTGTGATCTCGGTGCGCTCGGCATCAAAAACGCCTCCTGCGAAACCTATCCAGATGGCATCGACACCAAAGAAACAACAGGAGGAGCAGGGTGGTGGAGAGGAAGAAGATGATGTCAATGACGACGTTGTGGTCGTCCCAGAGGTTGCTGCAGGCGCCGACGTCGACGATGCAGACAGCAAAGAACAGCAGCAAGAGGATGAAGAAGCCATGGACGATGAAGTTAACGCCGATAACGAGGCCAAGACCCCGGCTGAAGAGACCAAAGAAGACGTCGGTGACAATGATGATGAAGATGACGGCGACGACGACGTTGTTATCGTAGATGCGCCAACACCAGCAGCAGCAGCAACCGCTGACAAGGGCGAAGAGGAGGAGCAAGCGGAGGAGCAAGCGGAGGCTGCGGACGATAAGGCAGATGACGACGAAGACGTCACGACTACCACCGAACAGGAGAAGAAAGGAGGAAAGGATGCTACCGCTGAAGATGAGGACGAAGCGGACGACAACAACGATGAGGACGAGCCGCCAGTGCCGAGCCGAAGCGCTACCGACCAGCAGCACTGGCTGCCGACCATCTCGCCCGACGAGAGCCTCGACAACCAGACGAACGCGAGCGAAGGCGCGGACATTTTTGACGACGAGACGCAGCTCTCGCAGTGAGTGAGTGATACAAGTAAACCTGAATGAATGGGAACGCATTGCTTTTGGAGTTAGTTTTTCCCCCTATACAACCAGTAGCCAGCCACTTTGGGCTCGACAATTCTTTGTCAATGCACAGTCCTACCAGCACCTTCGTTGACGTCGATCCGTTTTAGTATGCCGAGAAAGCTGCAAACTGCGGGTCTTCGAGCGGGTGCGGGTCGACGCGCGTGAAGCCGTCGAACGTGAGCTTGTCGGTCTTCATTTCTGCGAACGCCTGGCGCTGGATCTTGACGTCGAACGGCAGGTAGCTACAGTTAACAGCATTAACAATGGCAACGCAACATTAGTATGTCAATGCGTGTGCGTTACCTTGTATCAGAGCGAGCTTACATGAGCTCGAGCGTTGGCGCGGGGTCGAACGCGTGCTCGTTCACAATGGCGATCGGGTTCAGGTCCAGGCGGCTGCAGCCAACAAATCAATAGATAAGCCCAAACGAAGGGAGTGTTTAGAGCCGCCAGCACATACAACCATGCGATCACATCTCCGCCTCGTACGTACATGACTTTGAGCTTGGTGAGCGCGGATTTGGCGCTGGAGAACGTGCCGTCGGCGTTCTGCGCGTTGCCCTGGAACATCTCGGACACGACGCGCGTGAACTTGTTGCCCATGAAGTACCTGAACAAGCCGTTGATTGTCAATCAATCACGATATGTCATGAATGCGCGGGAGATTGCAGAGAAGTTAAAGGATAGCACAGTAGACCATCCAAGCTCACAGGTGCGTTGTCTCGAGAGGCAGGTTCGCTGGTACACTCTGCGCATTGCCATGAAATGACGAAAATGTGGATGCTAAAGAGTGGGGATTGGGCGAACAGAAGGACTGTGCAGGATGGTTTCGTACCTCGAGGCCGCGGAAGTCGCAGTAGACGGAGACACGCACTGTACCAATGCACTGGCACACACTCGGACACGCGATTGTGCCCTGCGCTGCGAGCGCGATGAGCGTCATCACGCGAGCCACGCCCCACCGCTGCCTCCTCATTGCACAGGTGAGTAATTGGCATTGCTCATGAAAGGATGCGATCGATCTGCTGGAGCCCTCCTATTGGCTATAAATGTTAGATTTGCACTTATTATTTCATAAACCATCTAATATGCTGTACAATGTGCCACAGTAAGGAAATGTGTATTTGTTATTATGAATACAATTACGAAATACATAAAATGGCTGTTATTCAAGTGTTTAGCTTATTTTCAGCCAATGTAAGTGCTTTTTTCCTCAGAAATAAAAATTTATCCAATCACAAGATGTTCATTATTGCCTTGCCCCGCACTGGCACGCAACAGAAGCCAAAAACGAACAAAGCGCGGGTGACAACAACAAGAAGCGAAGATGACGACTGCGCACCGACCGACGTGGCACGCGGCCGTGGGCCAGCAGAACGAGGGCGGATGGCAGGCTGGAGGTGCGTACTCGCTCTGCAAGTCTATGCGTGTCTCTCTGTGTACTATGGCTTGTGCTAACGCAGAGATCGTCTGTTTATCTGCGCAGGCGCGCTGAGTGAGCAGTTTTCCGCGCGCGATCTCCCAGCGCACAAGAAGCTCAAGTACAGGTGAGGACTGCTGCGGTACTTCATGTGGCGTTCGCTCATCACTCGTATTAGTGCCTGTACTCATGTTTGTCTATGTTTCTTTTGTGTTGCGCAGACAAGTGGGACAGGGCACTGCGAACGAAGTGGAGCTTCTCGATCTCCGCACGGAGCTGGAGAGGAGAGAGCAGAAATACGAGGAGGACAAGGGCAAAACGAAGGACAGTGCGCAAGGTGAGCTCTCTCATAGCGCGCATATATGTGATCAAACATGATATCTCCAACACTTGTGGCTGCTGTGGTGATCGAATGTGGATATCACAGATAAATTGCGGCGGCTGGAGGAAAACAAGAAGCTGCTGCTGCTAGGTGACTCGGAAGCCGATGCCCGCGAATCGCAGCTGAAAAGCGTCGCAAGTAAGTACGACGACGCAGACGATGCAGATGACTCGGACGAGTCCAGCGATTCTGACAGCGACAGGTATGTTTGCAGCAACAGATTGCGATCTTTGTAGCCTTGTTATTTCACACAGAGCAGTGCGTGTACTGACCATGGCCCTTTGGCATTCTGTGATCCACTACCTCTGTAGTGACGAAGAGGATGAAGAAGCCGAGCTGATGCGCGAGCTAGAGAAGATCAAGCGCGAGCGCGAGGAAGAACGCATTCGCAAGGAGGAAGAGGAACGCAAAGCCGCGGACCAGGCGTCTCGAGAAGAGATCCTCGAAGGAAACCCTCTGCTCCAGCACGCCAGTGGTGCTGGTGGTGGCAGCGCCAAGATGAAGCGTCGATGGAATGACGACGTCGTGTTCAAGAACCAGTCGCGCAACGAGCCAGAGCTGAAGAAGCGCTTCATCAACGACACGATCCGCAACGACTTCCACCGCCGCTTCTTGAACCAGTACATCCAGTAAGCTGATAGTGATGCTCTGACAGTCCACCTTTACAGCTAGGTGGTCGTACTGATAGCGCAGCCAACTCTACTAATCTGGTCGACTCAAGCGCCAAGCCAATCCAAAGGTGAGTTGGGTTTCATCATGAAAAAGAGAACGAATGTATTTGATGGATACCATATGCAAAGAGAGACTTGGGATTGATTTTCATAGACACGTTGGATATCCTGAAGCGCGTCCTTCATTCCTCATCTAGCGGACCTTGATGACCGTCCCGCCAACAAATTTGTGCGCCGCCTGGTCTTCGCCGCTCTCGGGGTCCACCTCTCCTCCTTGCGTTTTGACGAACTCGCCGTCCTGCTGCAGACCGCTCGGGAACTTGAACATGCAGCTGCCGATGGGCTTGCCGCCCTCAAAGCGGCCGACGTACGAGCCGCCGTCCTTGAACATCCATTTGCCGTCGGTGATGATGTTGTCAGCCCAGTTGCCCACGAGCAGACTCTTGTCAGCCGCAAACTCGTACGTGCCTTTGCCCGCGCGGATGCCCTGCGCGAACTTGCCGCTGAAGATGTCGCCGTTTGCGTATATGTACGAGCCGTCGCCGTGCATCTTGTCCTGCTTCCACTCGCCGTGGTACGTGTCGCCGTTCGGGAACGTCATCTTGCCGAGTCCTTGCTTCACGCCATCCACGTACACGCCTTCATAAGTCGCAACCACTTTGACTAGGTATGGTATGGTACAATGACAACGACAATGACATGATTTGTCAGCTAACAGCACAGTCACATGCACAGAGTCAACATCAGCAGCAATAGCAATGGGGAAACTCACGCTCTTCGTCGTCACCCTTCTGCCGCCACGTGTATTTGCCCTCGCCCTGCTTGAGGCAGTCGCTTCCCCCGACGCTGCCTTCAAACGAGTCGCCGTTTGGGTAGGAGATCTTGACGTCGCCCTCGCGTCGCAGGAAGTTGACTTCCTCGGGACGGTCGTCCACGTACTCTACAGTGTACACCTGCCAGTCACCACAGCATTTTCATTGAGACTCCATATTCATGCTATTGAACTGACTCACACAGGTACTATAGACACGTACGCCCTCGTCGCTCATGCTGCGTCTGCGTGCTTGTTGCGTCAGAGCTGATGAGCTGGTGATGGTGCTGATACTGAAATGACCTCTTCATCCACGCCTCTTCGGGGACCTGGTCACCTTCGTGCGACATTCAAGCAACCTTTCTCTCCAAGTTTGCATCGCTGTTTTGGTGGTCAAAGCAAAGTCAACATTCACGACAGTCAGTCGGCTGAATTGAAGATCGAGATGATGGAGCGCCGCGTGCTGGCGCAGACGCTGCGCAACGCCAAGCCGTTCTTTCTCATCGCAGGCCCGTGCGTGCTTGAGTCCGAGCAGGTGGTCCTGGAGATCGCCACGCGGTGCGTGCTTGTGCACCTGACTCTCTTCTACTGCTTTGTACTGTACATGGCATTTGCTGACATGAACCTCTCGGTCACCTTGGTAGCCTCGCGGGCATCCAGAAAGAGCTGCAGATCCCCGTGATCTTCAAGGCGAGTTTCGACAAAGCCAACCGCCAGGACCTCTCCAGGTACACATCACATTACGACTATTACATTGGTGCATGTAGCTATCAGCCAGGTCTTCTAACTGCATGCACATTCATTCCGGTGGTGTCGTTTTGCTACTACGACTGCTTCCTGGTACCAACCACATTGCAACTACTGCACCACGATAGCTTCCGCGGTCCTGGACTTGTCGACGGACTCAAGCTACTTCAGCACGTGAAGGACGTCACGGGTCTCCCCGTGCTCACTGATCTGCACGAGACGCACCAGGTGGCGCCGGTCGCGAGAGTGGTGGACGTGATCCAGATCCCGGCGTTCCTGAGCCGCCAGACGGATCTGCTCGTCGCGGCCGCCAACTCGGGCAAGCTCGTCAACCTGAAGAAGGGGCAGATGCTCTCGGCGGAAACCATGGTAGAGTGCTCTATTGTCATGTGCGTTAGTTTAGCTGTCGTGGCTGTTGATACTGAATGCTGTTTCTCTGTGTGCTGAGTAGCTCTTGGCTGCCAAGAAGGTGGCGATCACACAGGGAGATTCAGGTGAGCTGGCTCTCGCTCTTTCCCTTTGGCATTGCAAGCGTCTTGCTCGTGGTGCTGACACTCATGTTATTTATTTTGTACCTCGCAGACTTTATGCTGACGGAGCGAGGGTCCATGTTCGGGTACGGTGACCTGGTGGTCGATGCGCGCAATCTCCCAAAGCTTCGCCGCGCAAACGGACTCGTGGTGCAGGACGTGACGCACAGCGTGCAGCGTCCCAGCGGCATGCAGGCGGGTGCTGTCACGAGCGGAGGTGACAAAGAATTCATCCCGACAATCGCACGCATGGCGGCTGCTGTGGGCGTCGACGGCTTCTTCATGGAGACTCATCCGGACCCAGAGAACGCTCTCTGCGACGCGTCCACGATGCTTCCGCTCGACCAGCTCCAGCCGCTCTTGAAAGAGCTCATCGCGATCGCCAACGCCTCGCGAGCACTAAAGTAAGTAAATACTATAGAGGCAGAGACCCACCCTTGACAAGTATCAGAAGGTATCAAAGGCATCAGAAATCCTTGAGACTCTCCTCCATGACCGGTAGTGAGTGTTCTTTCAGGCGAAGACGCTTGAGCATTCGGTTGATCTTGCGATTGAAGCGGTCGGGGCGAGGTTCCTGCTGTTTGTTTTTCGAGCACAGGTGTCGACTGGGCTTGGGGATCTTGGGCTTCCGTGGATGCACCTGCTCGTAGGCTTGGTATCGATCGTCGGAGGGCTTCGCGTCAATCTCCTTCATGGACTCCAGCACCTGACTGCGTGCGTCAAAGTAATCCTGTGCAGTCGTCAGACACTTCACTTTCCGTACAAGTATCTGGCGGTATTGGCTCTCAACTTGCTCCGGGAACACGCTCTTCCGGACTTCTTCCACTTTGAGAACTGGGAGACAACCGCCACCGCTGCCGTCTGGGTTGTCCAGGAGCTGCTGCATTTCGTACGCGTATAGCTTGTTCGAGGCGCTCGAGAGTCCTTTGAAGTCGGAGATTGCCACTTTGCGAGGAAGAGTAGCAGCAGCAGCAGGATGGATAAACAGGTTGTGACTACTGCCGACTGGGCTCTTTGGTGTTTGGGAACGTGGCGGTGAGGGTGTGGTCACTCTCTTACCTGGTCCATCGCCTCCTGTCGTAGCGCTACTGTCCTGACTCACTTGACCCTGGGGACTGCTGCTGCTCGGGGTTTCTTGGTTACTCGTTCGATTTTTCGCTGCCGCATGGCCACTGATGATCTGCTTTGCTGCAATTTGGAGACTCACACGACGAGAGTTTTGTGACGGAGGTGCCCCCGAAGGCGAACGCGCCGCACCTTGTCCTATCTGGGTCGCGGCAATACTATCACCACTTGTTGTTGGCTCCTGCTGACTGTGCTGGGCCGCCTCCGTGACTGAGTGCATGAACGTGAGCGTGTTCTTCACCGCCTGGGCCTTGATGCCCATTTCCAGCGCTTTTCTCGCCTTGTTCTTGCCGTTTTTCTGCTTGTCCGCCTGCTTCTTCTTGGATGCGAGCATGACCGCGCACGAGAGATCGCCTGTGATATGCTCCTTGCTGCCGCACCAACCACAGATGCACTTGCCGTCGTGCATCATCGCCTTCGTCGAGCTACAAGATCACCAAAGGATACCGTCATTAGAATCTCTGTGGCATCATTCAGATCAGTTGTAACTCTTTGGTGGAACGTTCGTACATGGTGAGAACAAGCCCCGGGTTTGAGAGCGCGAGCTTCGTACGCGTTTGCCGCCAGTTCTCGCGCGACTCAGCGAGCGAGCGGAACTTCTGGTACGAGTCGCGAATGTGCTCCAGCCCATGCATGAAGAAGAGCTCTTTCCACGTCTCTCTCTGTTGTTTGAGCCATTCCAAGAGAGACAGAACATTGTCAAGATTTGACTGTACCTTCGAGTACTCAGAGACTAGCAACACACTCACATCCATGATCAGCGTCTTGACGTCGGTCACTGCCAGCAGGTCCGTGTTGCACACCGTTTTGTTAAACAGTACCGGGTACTCGCCGCAGACGTCGTGGTCCTGGTACACGTTGAGCTCCAGCGCAATGCGCTTCGTCTGCTGCTGGTGCTGGTGCTTTGCATCCTTCCCACTGCCACTGGAGATACCGCCATTGCCTCCACCTGATTCCTGGAGAGATCGCTTCGAGGAATCGTTCTCGAGCCGCGTGCACTTGAACACGGTGCCGTTGCTGTTCAGATAGTGCACGAGAGGGATGCTCTCTTGCACGACGCCCGAGTAGATGAAGAACACAACATTCGCCTCGGAGCCCACACGAGCGAGGAAAGTGTCGGCGGGGAAGTTCAAATGGCGCAGGCGGTTCGAGAGCCTCGTGAGCTCGCCGTGCGGCCACTGGTCAAAGAAAAACAGCGTTTCGAGGTACTCGACCTGCGTGAAATCCAGCTGTGACGAGTTCGTGATGCGGATCAACCGCTGGTACGCGCCTCGCTTCAAACAGATGAACGACGTTGGCGTGTCACACGTAATCGTACACGATCTTCTCGCGGTTGGGTCCATCACTGCGAGCTCGCCGAAAGTGCCTCCAGAGCCAATCTGCTTGATGAACGAGCCGTAGTTCTCGGGCAACGGGTTCCCCTCGCTGTCCATGCGCTCCAGCGTATGCGAGCTGCTTGATGGCGTTGCTGTCATGGATGTGTGCAGGTATCGGTCGTTCTTGTCCTGAATCCCGTTCTCTTCGCTCTGCATGATCAACTTCCTCTTCGAGTCGATGAAGAGCGACACGGAGCCCTGGATGATGATGAAGAACGTGTCTCCGTAGTCGCCCTGGTAGCACACGACGCCCCTCGCAGGCAGCTCCAGGAGCGTCATCTCGCGGCAGATCGTCTTGCAGATGATCTCCTGGGCTCCCTGGAAGATCTTGTTCGTGCTCCCGTTCTGCAGCACAAACTCGTAGAGCGTGTCGATATCCTGCGAATCGCGCGCCTCGGGGGGCTTCTCGAGAATGCGGTGGATGCCCAGCACATCCTTCAAGCGCTCGCGCTCCATCTCGCCCTCGTACTGGTTCTGCAGCTGGTCGCGCAGCTCCATGAGGAACGAGCTGCGACGCAGCGTCGGGAACCGCTGCAGCGTCTGGATCGTCGCCTTGCGTGTCAGCGGCGTCACTGGCGTCGTAGCAGCCATCCTAGCCAAGCGCAACTCGGTAATAAGTATCAAATTCCAGAGAGGCTTGTGAATGCTAACGCTTGGTGACCGAGAATGCTGGGCAATTGGTTCCAGACTTCTTGTTCCTATTGTAAATCCCTCTATAATTAGCGAGCTCTATCTGAAGATGGTCGCCCAAGACCTGTACCTAGATAAACAAACCACTCACGCTCTTTTAATGTCAACAACGCCTCAATCAATCAAGCAACCAATCAATCAGTAGCATGCTATTATGTAGAGTTTACCATACCACGCTGCGTGCCAGTCCATTGCACTAACCTGCACCTTGTATCCTGCAGTCTCCACTTCGCTGTGCTCAGTCCGAGTCCGACGAGTCACTGGAGTCCGAGCTGGAACCGCTGGACAAACTGCTGCCACTGCTACTGCTGCCCGAACTGCTGCTGGAATCGCTGTCTGAATCACTGCTGTCGCTGCTGCTACTGCTATCCGCCTCCGCGGGCTTCGACTGCGCCATGATCAGCTTTGGCGCGTTCTTCAGGAACTCGCGCAGATCCGTCGTGAGGCCGCCCAAACCGATCGACGTGAAAAAGTTGATCGCAAAGCGCGTGTTGCGAGGGTTATCTTTCGGGAACACGCCCGCGAACGTGTCTTGCATGATTTCATCGAAGAAGCGCTCCTTGAGCTTCTTCAAGCCCATGTGCTCCGAGAGCTCTTGGCAGAGGATCTTGATGAAGATACGACTCGACGACGTCGTCTCCTCTTCGTTCAGGTGAATGTACTCAAACACGGTCCACGGGAGCGCATCGGTGAGCAGCAGGTGCGCAAAGAACTTGGCGACGTTGCGAAGCTTGTTCGTCTCCAGGCGATGGATCAGCGCGTACTGCTCGGCAAAGCACTCGTCAAAGCCGTCCTGATACTCGCGCTTGATCATGCAGAACCGCTGGCCTAGGAGACCGTAGTAGCGCAGGTACGTGCGCTCTTGGCTACAACACTCGATGAGCATCGAACAGATCTCTTTCTCCTGACCAGGACGGATGTTCAGCTTCATCAGCTTGTGCGCGCACTCTTCGTGACTGATACTCGACATGATCGTCAGGTAGATCGTTCGTCGCAGGTTCACGAGATCTTGCTCCGTCATATCCTGAATCGCAGCGTTCTCCGCCGCCTGGTGATGCTGCTGCGCTTCTTCCTCAGAGTCAGTGCCATCGTCATCACTGCCACTGGATCCGCTCTCTCCATCAGAATCCGAGTCTGACTCGCCGAGAATCTCCTTCTTGATCGCAGCCCACATCTCCTCGTTCTTCTCGTAGTCCGGGTCCACTCGGAACACATCCAGCTTGTCTTCGCGGTCAATGTCTTCTTCCAGCGTCGTCTCGTGCGTGATCTGGTCTCCGGACTCAACCAGGTCGAGCTGCTCGTGCACCGCAGGGTAGTCCGCAAACCCTCCCTTTCGAATTGCAAACAGCCCTTCAATCGTGTACTGAACGCGCTTGTCAATCTCGCCTTCATGCAAAATGCCGCGGAAGCGCTCAAAGATTGCGCGCAAGCCCTCAGGACAGAGCTCTGCGAGGATCTGGCCGCACTCCTTTGTAAAGTTCACTGCCACCTCCACCGAGTCGTCTGTCGGGTTCGCAAGCAAAAGCGTCAGCACTTCCAGTGCGAGCAGCTCATGAACCACCTGCTGGTTCACCAAGTGCGCGATAAAGCGCACGAGCGCGATCGCCACCACCTTGTCGCCTCGCTTGAACGCGCGACGGAAGCGGTGCACCACACGCTTCACAACGAGTTCGCCGTTCTCTGGCATCTTCGTGTTGAGCACAGCGACCAACGCAGCGTAAATGTGCGTGAAACCTGGAGACGCCAGCTGCGCCTTCATGATCGAACGCGCGACGAGACCACGCGCACGCACCAAGTTCTCCTGGAAGAGCTCGGGGATGATATTGCTGATGTTCGAGACATTCACCTTGTTGATGAGACCGTTGATGCTCTTGCGCAGCGCGTCCCACGTTTGTCGCTGGTACTCGGGCGAGCTCTTGTCTGTCACGTTCTGGCGCATCTGCGCGAGTTTGAACGGAGGGATGTACACGCCACCGGTTCGTCCGCTCTTGCCGTCGTTCGCGAAGAGGTTCACGCGCTTGATCGACTCAGCTGCGGCAGCGTCAGCAGCGGCTTTCGCTGCAGCTTCTTTATCCTTTGTAGGTGTAGGCGTTGGCGCAGACTTGTCGGTGCGGCTGGCTCGTTGCAGTTTTCGGTCTTTCTTTCGTGAGCTGCGTGGAGGTGTTCGCTCGCTGTCACTGCCGCTGCTGCTGCTACTACCACTGCTGCTGCTGCTGCTGCTGCTGCTACTGCTACGCGAGGAGCTTCGTCCGCGACGACGTCTGCGTTCGCGTTCGCTTCGCTTCTGGCGAGACTTGCGCGGAGGCGTGCGCTCGCCACTCTCAGAACGGCGGCTGCTGCGTCCGCTGGTCTTCGACTTGCGCGGTGGGGTCTTGTCACCACTGTTCGAGCGCTTTCGCGCGCTTGAAGCCGATTCGCGCGGCGGCGTCTTCTCTTCGTCCTTTTCTTCCGTCTCCTTTTTCACATCGTCTGATTGCTTTGCTTTACGAGGCGGCGGGGTGCTGCTGGCGTCTTTTTGCGGAGGCGTTCGCTCAGCACTCGGCGAGCGTCCCTTCTTCTCTTGTTCCTCTTTTTCCTTCTTCAGAGGGGATTCTTCCTTAACGGCCGGTTTCTCCTTTGCGTCATCGTCACGTTCGCTCTTTCTAGCGTTAGCACGGCTGCTACTGCTGCTCTGCTTCGTGTCGTCCTTTGCCTCTCGATCTACATGCATCTTCTTCGCTTTGGGACCGGCAGACGACGACTCGCGTTCGCTTTCGGCCTTCACGTCGACACTTGGCGAGCGCTCTCGCTTGCGCTTCGCCACTTCTTTCACCGCACCTGCAGGAGAGCCTTTGTTTTGCTGCACGGGTCGCTTCGCACTGGTACGCGGTGGCGTCACGGAGCGCGTCACCTTGGACTTGCGCTTCACGTCGTCCTTCGAGTCTCCTCTGCGTTCGGCATCATAACCGCCTCGCTGGGAACTCGCTGAGGCTGCTGCTTTGCCTCGTGCCCGTGGCGATCTTTCGCGCGACGACGATGAAGATCTCGATCTCGACCTGGAGGAGCTCACGCTGCGGCTACGACGGCGTCTGCTCTCACCGCCACGACGTCTGTCAGCACCACCACCGCCATTTCGACCACGGGATCTAGATCGCGACGGTGTTCTCGAGCGAGACGACGCGGATGAGCCAGAGGAAGACGACGACGGCGAGCGTCCGCGTCGATTCGCGCGACTGCGACCTGGTGGCGAAGAGCGGGCGTTGCTGCGGGCGCCGCTACGACCACCACGCCGACCGGCACTGCGACTGGCGCTGCGGCTTCTGCCGCGACCGCGCACAGGCTCCCGCGTGGCGCTGCGGCTGCTACGACGGGCATTCCGACGCACAGGCGGCGAGCGGGACGACGAGCGAGCCATTCTCTCTTCTGGATTGCCTTTGGCGCTTTTATTTATTCAGTGGCGGCGCCTGGAAGAGAGGAAGGGGAGGAAAGCCAAAAGCCTTTTTTGAGTTCACCTTCGCGCAACATTGTAAAGCTTGGGAATGGTGGAATTTAGAATGTTGCACGAAAGTTGATCCAAAAAAAGTAACGTTTCAAAAGTGTGGTCCACATAACGACACCAAAACCAAACGAAATCATTTGATATCAACTTGGTATCAATACCAAAGGAAGACGAATGAAAGTCAAGGCTGGAGCACAAATGGGCAAGCTCACGGCGGTCACGCGGCACCTCGCGGGCTTCTTGGGCGGCAACAACAGAGCTCTGCTGCTGCGATCCGCGTCTTCGTCTTCTCCGTTCTCTACAGCCGCTGCTGCTGCTGATGGCGGCGACGCGGCTCCGCACAAGTATGAGAACGTGCGCAAACTCATCGTCGGACTGGGCAACCCGGGCGAGAAGTTCGCCAAGACGCGGTACGGTGTTCTGCAACTATGACTATATTGCTATGTGCGTGCGATAATATCTGCTGTATCTAACCACTCGGTGTGTATGATGATCCAGACACAACATTGGCTTCATGGCGGTGACGCATTTCCTCGACTCGTATGCGCACCAAGTGCTGGTAAGCCCTCGCTACTCTGTTGGCAATGCGTCCCTTTTGCATGGACACCATGTGATCGAACATATAGCTGATCTTATATCGTGTCTGTTGTGTTGGCATCGATAATAGGGCAAGAAGCTGGCGTTCCACCACGAAGCGAGCAACCACGGCGACGTCGCGCGCTTTGCGATCTCATTCCAGCAGGACGCCGAGCCACACACCATTGCTACTACCACCACCAATGAACCCCATGGCGATGCTCATGAGGCACAGTCAGCAGCATCATCGCCGCCACCTGTTGCGTACACGTACCGTGTGGACGATCTCGTGAACCGCTCGTCCAAGAGGCGCAAGGACAAGACGCTCGCCGAGGGCGTGCCGCACCCGGACGTGAACGTCGCGCTGCTGCTGCCGACCACCTACATGAACCGCTCGGGCGTGGCGGTCAAGACGTTCATGAACGCGCACCAGTGGCGACTCAAGAAGAACGCACTCGCGCTCAACCGACAGGACGAGCTGCTCGTGGTCACAGATGACGTCGCGCTACCCTTCGGCACCTGTCGTTTCAAATCGAAAGGCGGACCCGGCGGCCAGAATGGCATCCGAGACATCATCAAGTGTGTCGGCACGGAGCGCTTTGCGCGACTCAAGATCGGCGTCGGCGCGCCGCACTGGTTTGTCGGCGGCAACACGGGGGCGCCGGCCGGTACGGCGATGGACAAGTTCGTACTGGGCAAGTTCAACCCGGAGGAACAGGACGCGATGCCTGAGCTGCTTGAGTACGTCGATGAGCTCCTGCGGCTGTTCCTGCACCGCGGACTCGCGCAGGCGAGCACTGTCGCCAACAGTATGGACCTTGCAACCTTCAAGAAGGACTTTCAAGTGAGAAAGGTGGCAAAGAAGCAGAGACACTAGACGCAGCGAGAGTTCTCAAGTCATACAGTAGAGCCAGAATAAGCAACAACAGATAGATAGAGACGAGTACACAGAGGAATTGAAACGTGATCACAGCGACCAATCGTCATAATAATGGTGGCCCGCTCGAACTCCCGCTCTCGTCTCCGGTGTGGCTTCTTCTGCAACATGAGACAAGAGCTTTTTAGTGGTGTATGTCCTCGCAAGACTTGCTTGAGACGCTTTCAATTTGTCCCAAGAAGACAAAAAAAGGATGGCGATGCTGATATGTGGTTGTTGTCGAAATGCTGTAATGAGAGCCCCAGATAAAGGAGGCGGCATGGAGGCTCTGATGGCGAGTTTTGTGCTTTCATAAAAACATTGTGAAGACAAAATCCTAGTTACAGGAGACCTAGCGTTAACCACCCCGATCTGACTTGCTTGGACGTAGCTGTGTCTCTTCTTCTTCTTCTTCTCTATTCCCTTTCCACTCAATCCGCTCGCTCACTTTCACTGCAGCATCGGGTGAAACTGCAGCGTGAGCGAGATCCCCATGAGCACAATGTGCGGGATGCCGTTCGCAATGAGGTTGCCCACGACTGCCAGGTACGGCAAGTAGAGCAACGGGTGGCGGTGGTCCAGCACGTGGAGCACCGAGATGTCGATGTCCTTCCAGAACTCGAACGCACCGTTGATATTGAGGTAGATAATGTGGTCGCTCCCGGACACTTTCACTTCAAACGGTGTGAAGATGCGGCAATAGACCGAGACGAACGTCGTCACGCAGCAAGACGCGAGGAAGCTCGACGGGTGCATGCCGCCGTGCTTGACAGTGATCTACTCAGAGAGAGAGAGAGAGTCATGGTGAGAGTGACAATCTACTACCGATACAACGACGTAAGAGTTGGATACATACCCATAGACACATGGGGAGGAACCATATGTGGTGCGAGGCGAAGAATATCTTGGAGAACGAGCGGTTCTCGGGGTACGTGAGGTACTTGACCGCGCCGGTGAGGAACTTGCGCGTGAGCAAATACGAGAGGATGTCAATGTACCAGAGCAGCTGGTCACCTGACACAATCGCCATCTACAAAGCACAACCAAGCAGCATTGACATCATGGTTAGGCGCAAGTCAAAACGCAAGTCATTGTGTACCAAGCGCATGCGGGTGTTTGTTTGGTCTTACAGCGATGCCGATAAGGAAGGGCTTGGACAGGAACACCGCCATGATCACGAAGATGATCGCGATGTTGCACCCCCAGAGCGCCTCGTAGAGAATGTACGTCCCTGTACAGCGTTAAGACAACAGATAGCCACCACATTAGCTTCATTTGCCTCTATGAATCCCAGTAGGTAGCAAGCAGTTCGTATAGTGCAACCCACCGTGTCCATTGTATCTCGAGACCAGCATCAGCAGCTTGTACGCAATGAGGAAGTACCCGACATCCCTACACACAGGATTATATGGAGCAGCGTCAATGTACAGCTGCATACATAAAAGCCATCACTGGGCGGGCGTCATCGTATACGTACGGCTTGTAAAAGTCGGCGTGCTGGTCGTCCGCGGCAAAGTAGGCGTCGAGCTGCAGCGCGAGCCAGATGGCCGCGAGCGTGCCGCCGGTGGTCACCGCGAGAACCTTCGGCAGGTCACGCTCCGTCACGAGCACGGGCAGCGGCGGGCTCGCGTAGGACGGCGACGAGTACGTGCCGCGCGCGTAGGGAGACGCCATTTGTCGATATTCTCTTGTTTCGCTTGGTATGTCCAATTGGTAAGTGACGCCACCGTGGTGAAACACGCGAGCCAGCGAAGTTGATGTTGCGCGACATCGAGAGGCGACCTTCGAGCAACATTCGCGCCACCTCGTTATTGTTCAGATAGAAGCTGCTTTTGAAACACAGTACCTTTCATTCAGCATTCTGCTTGAAATATGCTGAATCGTAGGATTACGCAATGTACTCTGTTCGCCATCGAAAAGGCACTAGCAACCTGGCGAACCATTATTGTTTGGGAGCAGCTCCATTGATCAAAGCAAGCGGCGATGGTGGCGGCGAGCCTCACTGACAGCAACAGCAGCAGTGGCCGGGGCAAGGGCCGACCGAGCGACGACGTCTGGACGCTCTTCACCGACAGCGAACATCCGCAGCGGCTGCATGCGTGTGTGTGTCGCCACTGCGGCGAGCTCATCACGCACTACAAGAAGTCAGAGCGCGTCAAGAGCCACCTCGCACGCAAGTGCGAGCCGTTCCGCGCGCTCATGCTCCGACTCGTGAGCGAGCAGGAGCATCCCGACTGGTTCAGCGACATGCACGTGAGAGCTAAGCCCGCGAGGAAGAAGAGAAAGGTAACGATGGCGGCGGTGTCAGACTCCGAGACCGAGTCTGAGTCCGAGTCCGAGTTCGCACCAGACGTAAAGAAGGCAAAGACAGGCACAGCATCATCAACCAAGAAGCAGCACCAAAAAGAGGTCGTCAAGCAGATGAAGGCTGCCAAGAAGCACCAACAAGAGTTCGACCAGCAGCAGCAGGCTGACCTCCAGCTTCAGGAAGAGCTCCAGGAGCACCTGGCGATGCACTTCTACGTCACCGACACGCCGCTCACGAGCGTCGAAGACAGCTTCTTGTTGCGCGCGTTCCGTGTTGGCCACCCGAATGCGGAGCTACCCACCTCCAAGCTGCTGAAAGGCAAGCTGCTAGAGAAGTGCTACAAGAAGGTCAAGGCGCTGGTCGATCGAGAGAACAAAATCAAGAACCACGTAAAGGAAACAGACGCGTTGGATGGAAGCATCAAGGTCGGCGGGAACGCAGTGGTGCGAGCGTGTGTGCAGTTGATCCACGACCTCTTCACATCAAAGAAACAACAGAGCAAGTCGTCTACGTCCAGGCACGAATTCGAGGATCTAGCGGTGTTTGTGGAAAACTGCAGCACTGTTGTGTCGTTCTTCACTGCGCAGGATGCGCAAATGAAGAGCAAATTCGAGACGGAGCAACTAGCACAGGGGATCGAGCCGCTCGTGACGTTCAACCCGCAGTCGTCTCCATGGCACTGGCGGAACCTGAAGCCGTACTTGGACCGGATCAAAAGCAGCGAAGACCTTCTCTATGATCTAGTGACTGCAAGCGAGTTCCTTGGCGGAGACGACGCATCGGGACTCAAGCTCAAGCAGAAGACAGTGGAGCAGCGCAAGCGTATCGTCGGGATCCTGCTGGGCGGCAGCTTCTTTGAGCAGCTGAGCAAGAGCATCCAGATCCTGACGCCCATCCACGCCGCGATGCTGTCAACAACAACTTTGGTTGCAGCTCAGGACAAAGTAGGATTCGAGTCTGCAGTGTCAGTAGCCCAAGTACCGATCTCGACCGGGTACCACAGCCTCTGTAGAACGCTCAAGAAAGAGTTTGCAAAGCTTTTGTGCCTCACGTCAGGCGAGCGTGCGCATGTGAGCGCCTTGCTTCGAGAGACGCTCGTCGAACAACTGAGTCGCAGCGAGTTTGGCGTGGCATACTTGCTGGATCCGCGATTCCTTGGCATGGGCATGACGGATGATGAGCGCGATCACGCAGAGGACCAGCTCTTTGACTTCTTCCAACGCACTGGCGGTGACGCATCGTCAGCTGAGGTGGGCCACAAGAAAGAGCAGCTCTTCCAAGAGTACACGGACTTTGTGGTCAAGGGTAACAGCGCCAAGCAGCAGGATACTTCCCAGTACCAGCTGCTGGAGAAAGGCTCGAAGAGCATCCAGCAGTACTGGCTCACGGACGGCAAGCAGTTCCCGTTGCTCCAGCAGGTCGCGCTCGCAGTGTTCGAGCGTGAGAACAGCGACAGTAGTAGTAGTCGTAGTAGTAGTAGCAACAATAGCACTAGTGGCGGTGACAGTTCCGCGCTTGTGTCAATATCAAGAGCACCAGCGTTCACCGTCCCTCCATTGAGTGCAAGAAAGGACGAGGGGCTGAGTAAGGTCCAGCTGAGGAAGATCGCATTCATCAAGACCCACGCAGTGTTGTTGCTACCCCCAGAAAGCGGCCCAGATCCGAGAACGACTACTACAACCCGCAACACTGTGAAGGAAATTATAGTCTAAATGAACGAAAGAAGGACATCAACTCGACTTCAGATCCTCCTACCTTCCGTTTGGAGAGTTTTATGGCAGGTTGCTGGGGGCAATTGGGTCAAAAGGGGTTCTCCCCCCACTCGGTTCCCAGAGCACTGCCTTCTTTCTGCTGGACCTCGATTTCACGGACGGCTGCGATAATGAGCATCGCCGCTAGCTGAAAAGGAAGACCAGTGGCTCATGGCCACACAGTAAAAATATTTTGGTGTTGAAAATGTTCCATCTTCCGTATTGTATGGGCTATTTCATCAAGGGCCATTGCCTCTGTTCTCCGTTGCAGATCCCGCACTTGTACAGCAGTGATGACAGACACATAGCGAGGTTACGCTTGGCTGTTCGTTGCTTCCTGAGCACCACAACATCAAACGCATCCGACGTGGAGGTTGGATGATGGCGAAATGCCTGCGAGGTGGCTGTCAGCGTACTTGCGTTTGCAAACGTGAACCTCGGCATCTTGTGGGTAATTGTCGCTGTGATCACACTTCGTCGCGCTCTTTGTTCCTTTCTGTGATGACAAAAATCACTCCACAACGACGGATAGAAACAAATTCTACACAATTCAGCTCTCTATATCCATTTTCAATTGCTTTTGTCTATTTGGCTTGACCTCGAAGGCTGGCTGTGAAAAACAAGACCCACCAGTTTATCGCCAACGACAGGTTGACTACTGTATCGAGTACTCCAAGTCACCACTCTCTGTCGTCCAAGGCACGCCAGTGCCCACGACTTTCGCGACGGCTAATCAGCGTCTTCGTGAGCGCGGTTCGCTTCTGCTGCGACTACGACTGTGATGGCGAGAATCGCGACGAGCAGGAGAGCGAGATCTATCTCTGCTGTGGCGGCTCCTGTCATGTCGGTTTTCTCGCGAACTCGAAGGACTTGCACGTCGTCTATCACGATTGCCTCGTTCCCGTCCTCGCGACTCCCTGCCACGCGACCTCGAACGCAATTGCCTCGATCCTCCACCTCTTCGTGGAGCCGACTCAGAGCGTTTCGGGCTTCTCGAGCGAGGGTTCACACGCGACTTTGGTGGAGATCTAGACCGTGAACGCTCGTCTCGCGCCGGAGATCGAGAGCGTGACAACGACGACGTAGAGGAAGATCGACGCGCCCTTTCTCGCTTTCGGTCTCGATCAGCATTGTCACGCCGACGACTGCTACGCCCACGCTTTGACTCGCGCTCAATGTCACTTCCATCACCACTGCTGCTATTGCCACCAGCTTGTCCATCGCGCCCGCTCTTGTTCGCTCGCCTCTCTTCTCTGCGACGTCTCTTTTTCTCTTTCTTAGCTCGCCGCTTCTCCTTCTCCGCTCGCTTGCGCTCCTTCTTCCTCGTTCTCGCCTCTTTATCATCGTCATCGTCATCCGAGCTGCTCCCATCGCCAACATTGCTCCCTTTGGCAACCTCGCCACAATCCTGGATCACGACCACCTGCATTGGCGCCGGTTTGTTGTTCGCGACCGTCTCGACCGCCTCCATCTTGCGCACGACGTCCATGCCGGACTCCACTTCACCAAACACGACGTGCTTGCCGTCCAAGTGCGGAGTCGCCACGGTCGTGATGAAGAACTGGCTGCCGTTCGTGTTCGGCCCGGCGTTCGCCATCGACAGTAGCCCTGCCTTGGTGTGGCGGTACCGGAAGCTCTCATCGCGGAACCTGTACCACGAGTGTATTAGAGTTTAATACAGATACACATAAGGAAACCAAGAGAAAGAGAGAGAGAATGAATGTACCGATCTCCATAGATGGACTCGCCGCCTGTGCCGTTTTGCTTGGAGAAGTCGCCGCCCTGGAGCATGAAGCCCTTGATGATGCGGTGGAACGGAATGCCTGGCACACCCACCGATTACATGTATGGCTGGCTCATTAGAAAGTTGAGCTATAGAGTGTTCGTATAGTATGCAGTACGCACTACCTTTGTAGTGCAATGGCTTGCCCGTCGTCTTGCCTGTGCCCTTCTCGCCCGTGCACAACGCTCTACAACAACAGACACACATGGATACACAATGACCATTAATACCAATACAGCACACACACACGCATATATATCTCCAATATCTCTTTACGCAATAGAAAACACGTGGTACCGAAAGTTCTCGGTGGTCTTGGGCACGCCGTCGAAGAGCTTGAACACGATGCGGCCCGCACGCGAGCCACCGATCGAGATGTCTGACGATCGCGAGCAACGACAGAGAGAGAGCGGGGGCAGTCAGTTCGCGTGTAACGCACACAAACAAATGCTAATTGATCAGCAGCGCACACATGCCCATCCGTCCATCGCCACGTACCAAAGAACACGCGCGTGGGCTGCGTGGCTCCTCCGCCCATTATTGCTGCTTTCTGTCGAAAAGGCGAAACGAAGCGCTTTCAGTAAGTGTACAATTTGTTGTAAGCGAGCACTTATTTCAACTGAATACGTCAGCAATTTAGTACAGCTTATTCAATCGCTTTAGAGAGGGTTTTAAAGACTAAATACGATTGAAGAGGTATTTTCCTTTTTGTCTCGATACTTAAGGAAAACAGGATTGAACCACAAGCTCAACTCACCGAATGGAGAGCTGAGCGATTCACAAGTGAAGTTGGATCGCTTCCAAAATGCCGTCAGCGTGCCTTGTTGCAGTTGCTCTGTGTGATCCACTGCTACTTACTGACAGAACCACCGGAACTTCACCA
Organism: Globisporangium spiculum; assembly: GCA_023335655.1. Classification (NCBI taxonomy): domain Eukaryota; phylum Oomycota; class Peronosporomycetes; order Pythiales; family Pythiaceae; genus Globisporangium; species Globisporangium spiculum. Next base: position 515 of record JAADVO010000413.1, on the reverse strand, counting down.
TTTCAAACCACCCAGTAGCAGCAGTAGCCAACAACAAACCCGTGATGTGGCTGATACTCAGCTGTCAACGCCAACTGGAAGTCAATCGATGTTTCGATCGAAGTCCAAGGTAGTTCGCCATCACTGCCCCTTAATTTAACAACCCACAATATACCCCGCCAGTGTATGTTTGGAGCACCCCGTCCGACCATACCTCGTAGTTCCTGCTCTCTCTCTCTCTCACACACTCAATCGCTCCGAAGGTCTCTAGGCACAATGAGCTTAGTCGCCGTCATGCCCGCGAAAACGACGTCCAAAAGTGGGCCGCCAAAAGTACATGCACTGCCACAGCAGCGAGCACTCTGTTGCCGCCTTCTTCCGCCGCCGTTGGTTCGAAGTGTGTTCGGCCTCGTCTACAGCTGGCTGCTCTGGGGATTCTTTACGCTCCTCATCTTCGGTCAAGCGTTTGGAATCGCGTGGACGAGTGTCACGTCCAACTTGCACTTGTACTTTGGCCAGGACCCGTCGCTCGGCGT
>JAADVO010000412.1:0-28315 GCA_023335655.1 Globisporangium spiculum | reverse complement strand
AGCAGTTTGTGTAATTTCATACTCATCGCAGTTTATAGCCTGTCTTTTTGCATTTCCTGGAGCTGTATTCCGTTAAAGACGGTGAACAGACAAATAGAGGCTGCTGCTAAACCGCAACGTGCACCGCATAGATAGATAGAGGTTTTCGGGATGTATTTTTTCAGTCTGAAAACGCAAGACTGGGAGCCACCGCTCAACGCGTGTGCTCCAGTCGTTTGCAGTGGCCCCCTGCTCGCTTGGCTGTGGGGCCAAGCAGCTCGCTCGCGTTTGCCATTTCCTTTTTTTGGATACAGCCAGGAAAGAGAACAAAGCCAGCCTCGCGTGCCCTTCAGCCACCTCCCCGGTCGTCAAAGCACCCCCAGCAGCAACCATGGTATGCGGCATGCCATCTACGAGAGGATATGGTGGACATTGGTTGAATCAAGATAGAGCTGGACGAGACGACTAAAGATTTGTTGTTTGTTTTTCGGTATCTTTTGCAATGATGTGTCGTGCAGGTTAACTTCACGGTCGACCAGATGCGTGAGATCATGGACTACACCACGAACATCCGTAACATGTCCGTGATTGCCCACGTGGACCACGGCAAGTCGACGCTGACCGACTCGCTTGTGTCCAAGGCCGGTATTATCTCGGCCAAGCACGCCGGTGAGGCTCGTTTCACCGACACCCGTGCCGACGAGCAGGAGCGTGGTATTACGATCAAGTCGACTGGTATCTCGATGTTCTTCGAGTACGACATGGACGCCGGTGATGTCGCCGCCTCGAACAAGGTGGCGGGTGTGACCCAGGAGCAGGCTGATGCCGCCGCTGCCGCCGCCGCCTCCGCGTCGGAAGTGACGATCAACAAGAACTCGTACTTGATCAACCTGATCGACTCGCCAGGTCACGTTGACTTTTCGTCGGAAGTGACTGCCGCTCTGCGTGTGACGGATGGTGCGCTCGTGGTTGTTGACTCGATCGACGGTGTGTGCGTGCAGACCGAGACCGTGCTTCGTCAGGCGATCAGTGAGCGTGTGAAGCCAGTGCTGATGCTGAACAAGGTTGACCGCGCTCTGTTGGAGCTGCAGCTCGGCCCAGAGGACTGCTACCAGGCGTTCAACCGCGCCGTGGAGACTGTCAACGTGATTATCTCGACGTACAACGACGAGGGTCTGGGAGACTGCCAGGTGTACCCAGACAAGGGTACGGTCGCTTTCGGTTCGGGTCTCCACCAGTGGGGTTTCACTCTGAAGAAGTTCGCCCGCATGTACGGCCAGAAGTTCGGTATTGAGGAGCAGAAGATGATGGAGAAGCTGTGGGGCGACTGGTACTTCGACGCGGAGAACAAGAAGTGGACTTCGCGCAACAACGCGAACGGCACCCTCAAGCGTGCTTTCTGCCAGTTCATCATGGACCCGATCATCAAGATGTTCGACGCGATCATGAACGACAAGAAGGCCAAGTTCGAGAAGATGATGAAGGCTGTGGGTGTTGAGCTCAAGTCGGACGAGAAGGACCTGTCGGGCAAGCCTCTGCTGAAGCGCGTGATGCAGCGCTGGTTGCCAGCCGCCGACGCTGTCTTGGAGATGATTGTCGTGCACCTTCCGTCGCCAGTGACGGCCCAGCGTTACCGTGTGGACACTTTGTACGACGGTCCTCTGGACGACGAGTGCGCGAACGCCATCCGCAAGTGTGACGTGAACGGTCCTCTGGTGATGTACGTGTCGAAGATGGTGCCAACGTCGGACAAGGGTCGTTTCTACGCGTTCGGCCGTGTGTTTGCGGGTAAGATCGCGACTGGCCAGAAGGTGCGTCTCCTCGGACCAAACTACGTGCCAGGCAAGAAGACCGACCTGTGGGTCAAGAACATCCAGCGTACGGTGATCATGATGGGTCGCTACGTGGAGCAGACCCCTGACATTCCAGCCGGTAACACGTGCGGTCTCGTCGGTGTCGACCAGTACCTGCTCAAGTCGGGTACCATCACGACCTCGGAGACTGGCCACACGATCCGTACCATGAAGTTCTCGGTGTCGCCTGTCGTGCGTGTCGCTGTGGAGCCGAAGTCGGCCGCTGACCTGCCAAAGCTTGTTGAGGGCATGAAGCGTCTCGCGAAGTCGGACCCTATGGTGCTGTGTTACACCGAGGAGTCGGGTGAGCACATTATCGCCGGTGCCGGTGAGCTCCACTTGGAGATTTGCTTGAAGGATCTCCAGGAGGAGTACATGGGCTGTGAAGTGAAGATCTCGGAGCCTGTGGTGTCGTACCGTGAGACGATCACGGGCGAGTCGGAGAAGACGATGCTGTCGAAGTCGCCAAACAAGCACAACCGTCTTTTCTGCGTGGCCCAGCCATTGGGCGACGAGCTGACCGAGGAGCTTGACGAGGGCAAGGACGAAGTGACCCCACGTTACGACTTCAAGCTTCGTGCGCGCTACTTGGCGGACAACCACGGCTGGGACGTGACGGACGCGCGTAAGATCTGGGGCTACGGTCCAGACGGCACGGGCCCGAACCTTTTCGTGGACCAGACGAAGGGTGTGTCGTACTTGAATGAAATCAAGGAGTCGGTGCTTGGCGGCTTCAACTGGGCCACGAAGGACGGTGTGCTGTGCGAGGAAGTTGTGCGTGGCATGCGCGTGAACCTGCTCGATGTGGTGCTCCACGCCGATGCCATCCACCGTGGTATGGGCCAGATCCTGCCAACCACGCGTCGTGTCGTGTACGCGTGCCAGCTGACGTCGTCGCCAGCGCTGATGGAGCCAGTGTTCCTGGTGGACATCCAGTGCCCACAGGACGCCATGGGCGGCTGCTACGGTGTGCTCACGCGTCGCCGTGGTCACGTGTTCTCGGAGGAGCAGCGCCCAGGCACCCCGATGGTGCAGATGAAGGCGTACTTGCCTGTGAACGAGTCGTTCGGCTTCACCGCCGACCTTCGTCAGAACTCTGGCGGTAAGGCGTTCCCACAGTGCGTGTTCGACCACTACCAGGTGGTGGCCGGCGACCCGTTGGAGCTCAACACCATGTCGGGCAAGCTGACCAACGGCGTGCGTGTGCGCAAGGGCCTCTCGCCAGAGGTGCCTCCACTTGACCGTTTCTACGACAAGCTTTAAAGTGGTTGACGAGAAAGGAAGCTGTTCGTTTGGGGGTTTGTTGGCTGGTCGCACTGGGCCACTCGCTGCTGCTGCGGCCGCTTAGCAGCAGGCCACAGCGAGTTGGTTGCATGATGGCTCGGCCACGCCTCCGTTCTTATGTAGATTTTTTTCCATCAATTTAACTAGCTGTTGAATGAAAAAAAAGCATCGATTTATTCGCAAAGCACTTGTGTTGTGTTGTCTCTCGCAGTCTTGAACTTTTAGGAAATTGTGGGTGAACTGTGACTGACTTTGCTGTAAAGCTTAGACTGGTTTCGTGCTGCTTGTGTTGGCTGGTCTTTTGCTGTGTGGTTTGATGAGCTTCAGCTGCTTCATGAACGTGGAAATCACGTCCACAATGTCTTTTCGTGTAGCTGTTTGCGGGAGCCCCAAGAGCTCACGGAGCTCGATCACGAAGAGCTTCTCATTGCGGCCGGACTCGATCAAGCGCTGTGGAAACCAATTGTGCGGTGTTAGCAAAGTGAAGCAGCAGCAACAGGTAATGTTGTTGGTTCACATACACTTCGTACCAGGATAATCGGCTGCATCTGGTCCACTTGCGTCACCTGCAAGAGCGTCATGAGCTCGAACAGCACGTCAAACGTGCTGGCTCCAGGCGTCTGCTGCATCTGCTTGCGTCGCGCTTCCAGCTCCACTGCCACGTCTTCGATCTGTTTCAATATCTACAGAGTACACGAGCACCACGTTGTTAGTATCCATTTTGGCTGGAGTGAATTGACATCAGTGTATCGATCAACCAACAACATCACCACTGAAGCGAAGCTCACATGGTCAAGATCTTGATGCGGCAAAGAAGACGCCTTCGGCAACACAAACCTCGATTTTTCCTGGTTGGCACAAACAAACAGATCAGACTCCCAACGATCACATTCTAGGTACTTGCCTATCTATAAGCGCCCGCACCTCGTGCAGCCGATGCAGAACAGTCTGCAGCTTGCTGAGAAATTGCTGGAAGGTGAGCACAATACCGGCAAGGCGACTCGCTGTCTGCACTGCCTGAGGTAGTTTACCCACGTGCTTCACTTGCAAAACGTGGCAGCAAGTGGCGACGAGCTCCGAGCAGACTCGCCCCACTTTCCTCTCCAGCTCGTCTCTCCTTTTCTTTTGCAGCTCCAGTTGCAATTGCTGCTGGGAGCGCTCTCCGCTCTTTTGATTCAGAGAACTGCTCGCATTCTCTTTTCCTGATCCTTTTTGATAAGCTCCCGCAGTAAGAGCGGCGGGATCCAGCACGAGGTAGCACTGGACGCTCGGATCTTTGAGGAACGCGCGTTGCATCCGCGCTTGTTGCCTCGAACTGGCCGCAACAGATCTCGTCTCAACATGGAGCCAGCTGAGCAGCTTGTCCATGCTGATGCGCTCTGAGAGAGTGTGGCTAGGGAGTGGCTCAAGCGCAGGCTCGGTTGTCTTGTATGCTGGCTTGGTTGGTGGCGCTATTCCACTCGTGTCACTGACACCTGTCGGTTGAGGTCCTGATTTCTTGTGACTTTTCGATCGCAGCTCTTGGATTTGGCTCTGAAGATGTTCAACCTCCAGTTGCGCTGTCTACTGACACACATACATACACAAAGTTAGGATGTGCGTATGTATGAAAGCGAGAGAATGAGAGAGACTGAAGCGCGTGGCATACTGCACTGCTCACCACAAGCTGATTCCTGGTCGGTCTCGCGTCAAGCTGGTCGCGCAACTTTGAGTTTTCCTGTCCAAGTTCAACGATCATCTGCCTCTGCTGCTTGATGAACCGCAGCAAGCTGCCTAGTTTCCTACCGTTAAGCTGCGACGGGGACGACGCGCTTTGGTCGCCGCCGCTTCGACTGCAGGTGCACTGCCGGAGCGTGCGCTCCACATCTGCGATCACTTTCGTCCACGCGTCCGACGCTTCAACACCTTCGTCTGCGTGGCGGTCCAGCGCACTCTCCTGGCTGCGCGCTGAGGTAAAAGCTTCGCTGCGCTCTTTGGCCAGCTGCAGCTCCAGGCGCTGCATCCGACTCGCGTACCGTGTGACGTCATTCCGCGCGTTCTGGGCAGTAGCAGTAGCAGTAGCAGTAGCAATGGTAGAACGAATGAATGAACGCTTAGCTCTCTCTCCCTCTCTCACACACACAGCCTCGCATATCGGACAGTGTATGGATACAATACCTTCAATTGCGCGCGCAGCTCGCGCAATTGGTCGCTTGGTGAGCCCATTTTCGATCTTCACAGTCAAAACGTCGCCAACATGCATGTGTTTCTGGTTCAAAGACCCATTGCCCCGATTTCGGTGCCGATGGGCGAAAACGGGGCAATTGCACCCGGAATGCGGAGAACAGATCTCATTGAGCCCAAAAATCCATCACAAGCGAGATGACACAGCTGCTTTCGAGAGGCATTTTTGTGTCTTTTCCGGTTGGGCGACGTCTTCGATCCAAGTTCTCTTTGCTGAAAAGAAGATAAACTTGGCGCTGTAGGACAGGACCAATCATGGAGTCACGTAAGCGACCAGCACTCTGCTCTTGCTGGATGGAGCTCTTCGATGTGACATCCGGTGAGCGTGCGGAGGTGCATTAGCGCATTAGCATAGCGACCTCACAGTTCACCACAACACGACCTGCCAGCACACACACCAGGTTCACTCGCCAGCAGCAACACGCATTGCACCGCACCACACCACACGACCGCCATGGGACGCCGAAGCCGCCTCTTTGGCGGCAGCGACAACACGGCGCTCTGGAGCGCGGCTAAAAAGCTCGACGACCCGCGCGTGCGCGAGCTGCTGCTGAAGGACCCGACGAGCTCAGAGCTCAACCGCGCGCACCCGGCGCAGGGCACCACGCCGCTCATGGTCGCGTGCTCGAAGAAGCGGCTCTCCGGTGCTGACAACAGCAAGTGCGCGCAGGTGGTGCAGCACCTGCTCGAGTTCGGTGCGGACCTTGACCTCGTCGACCAGACCGAGCACAAGAACACGGCGCTGCACTACGCGGCGTACTCGAACGCCGCGATCGCGATCGAGTACTTGCTGCACGCCGGCGCGAATGCGTTTGTGCTGAATCAGAAAGGCCACACGGCATTGGACGTCGCGCGTCTGCGAGGCAGGAAGCAGGCGACTGCGATCTTGACACAGCACCTGGCGATCAAAAGCGGGTGGCTCGAGATGAACGCGAGCTCGATTCTCCCGCTTTGGAAGCGGCGCTGGTGCGTCGTACTCGCGTGCAATCTGGAGCGCACGCGCTTTGAGGTGTGCCTCTTTCCGTCGCCGAGCGATCTCTTGCCGGACCAAGTGCTGCACATCGACTCAGCGGCGAGAGCAGAGTTTGTGACCGGATCGACCAAGGGGATCTTCTCGTGGATGATCAAGCCCTACATGTTCACTTTTGACCGCCCACTCGTGCACCAAGGCGTAGCAGGTCGTCGATTCAACCGAGACCAAGTTACAGGGCTGACGCACGGTCAGGGACCTGTCGAGGTGAAGAAAGTGGTATTTGCCAGCGAGAGTGAGTCGATCCGACACGCGTGGATGGCGCAGCTGGGGAATGGCTCGCAGCATATGAGCCCATCCCCGTCGGCGTACCCGCAACCATACACAAACATGCCCGTGGGTATTGACACGCAGCAAAGGAGAAACTCGCTGTTACCACCACAGCACCCGATGTACGAGTCGCATGCACAGTTGCTCCCGACATCAGCTCCAGCTATGAGAAACCCGATCGCCTACGCGACAGAGGTGCATTCATTCAGCAACTTCTCACCGCCGCCTCGCCAGCATCTCGAGTCACCCACAACTGTTGTCTATGGGTTCACGAGTCCAGCAGCACGCTCGCCTCCGCCCTCGGCTCCCTCGTTTCGAAGCGAGGAGCCCGCACACTACCGAGGTCCAGGCTCATATGTCAGCACACTTGAGGTGTCGCTTGCAGCAGCTGCAAGTACTCCCAGCGCGCCAAACGCCAGCTTCATCTTGGATGAGAACGTTGCTCCAAACCACCAGCTTCAGGATACGAGCAGCACCGCTGGTTATGCTCAACCTCACCCGTCAACGCAAGCACCAGCCAAGAGCGGAGCTGGCAGTGGTGACTGCGTGATCTGCATGGACGCCGTGCGCGATGCGATCTGCGTACCGTGCGGTCACATTGCCGGTTGTTACAAGTGCCTCTCGATGATCAAGCAGCAGAGCGATAGCCAGGCCTGCTGTCCGATCTGTCGCTCTCTGGTGGCCACGGTCGTGAAGATCTATGAATGCTAGGGAGCTGGCTTTATATGAGTCTGGATACGCGTTCAGGCTACCAAGCATGGACTTTGCTTTGCCTTTGACGTCCCTGTCTGCCCAACTATCATGAAGTTATAAGCTGGTTAGCAAGAAACTGGCATTAGGAATGCAAACAAAAAACCATTGACTGTGAAGCCTGCGAGTTTGCATGAAGAAAACGGAGTCTGAGTAGTGTACTTTAGCAATGTGAAATGCACATTCAATCTATCTATTTGACGTTAGGCGAATGCTGAAGCAGCAGAGACAGCGATGGGTTCAGTTGATTGGTTGGTTTGCACCAGGTGCTATCGTCCCAGTTATCATTGGGGTAGTGCGTGAAAAGCCGCGGAGTTTTGTTGCAACTTCAGTACGAACACGGTACACTGAAGACGATCACTCGAGCTCAGCGCCACCGCCAGCCATGTCGACGCGGTCCCGAGCGCGCAGTTGGCGAGCCTCCAGCAGCGCGTCGCGCGACGAAAGCGCCAGCAAAGCCCAACTAGCAGCAGTAGCAGCAGTCGAGAAGCCCAAGTTCCTGCCGCCGATCCCCGTCGAGACCAGCTTGATACTAAAGTATCTCGTGGACCACTTGCTCAAGCACAAGCTGCACAAGAACGAACTCTTTCTGCTCGAAGGCAAGGCTTACGAGACGCGCAGTCTGCTTAAAAGTATCAAGCAGGGCGACTTGCCAACAAAGCTGAGCTCGCACTCGTCCAGGTCGATCAGCATCGTGGTGCGCCACCTACTGCAGGACTGTTACGCGCCTCTATTGCCCTATGCGAAGTTCCAAGATGTAGTGGCAAACCTCAGGGCCAGTCGGTCACTAGCACGAGCTAGCTGGCAGGGGGTTCGTGATATTGTGGACGCCATGGCTCCTGAACGCCGCGGGCTTTTCGAATCCATCCTGCTGCTGCTCTACAAGCTGGCCCTTAAGAGTGATGCTCAAGGCATGAGCAGCGTACCAACAGCCACCGGAGAAGCTCTTGGTGCGCTCTTGGCTCGCCCATCAGAGGAAATGCAAGAGCTACTGGGGACAATGTCGAGTCGCCTCCGGATTGCCGCTTTTCTGATTGAGAACGCGCCAGAGCTGCTGCGAAAGCAAAACAACACAGGCGTTGAGACTCAAGGTACTACTGCAGGAACTCAGGAGAGAACGACTAGCAAAGAGCAGGATTTGCATCAACGTGCCTCAGAACAGCCCAAAGTCGACCACAGCGATAGCGAGGCTTATGAAGCACTCCAACAACATTCACAAGACCGTGCGGATGACGAGCCTCTTCCTAAAACTTTACCAACAAGACGAAGTTCCCTGAAGACATCATCAGTCTTAGTCAGCGATCTCATTCAGTCATCATCGAGACGAAACTCTCTTACAGTAGGCTCAGCCCTACTCACGTCAGCCAAAGAGATGATCCAGAGACTGTCTCCAATGAAGACGAAGAAGACCTCCTCTGAGCTCAGGTCACTGACTTTGGCTGCCTCACCTCCACCTCCGATCTTTCCTGAAGGTCCCGTCGTTCCAGCCCCACAAGCTCGCAGTCTGTTGTCGCCCTCCGACGTGGTCGTGCTTCGGCGACTGCTGACAGTGATCATCGAGTCGCCGCAGAGCAAGAAAGGGCTATTTGTCGAGCATCCGAGTCGCGGCGACGATGAAGCCAGAGTTCTTAGCCAGCTCCTGCGGTTTCACGCGGGCAAGAGCCTCAGCTTCTTGCCACTCGAGTCCTTCTCGGTGCTCACGCTCGCACTTTTCGCCAGGGACTCCATCTCCAGGAGCCACGTCGAGCCATTGCTTGGGTTTCATACTCCTGAGCTGATGAAAGGGTCAGCTGAGAGTGATCTTCGTGATATGGTGCGATCAACACTCGAGAACCTAGACGAGCCAAGAAAAGAGCTGCTTCAACTAATGCTGGAGTGCGTGCAACTCGCTCTTGTTTCCGGAACAGACCAGTACGAGCTGGAGGACGCGATCGTGCGTTGCCTCATTGGTGGTGAGTCTCAAGGTAACGAAGACTACCCCTGTCTTGAACTTGTCATATTCAGTGTCACAAATGTACGCATCTAACACCGTTGATTTTGTCTGAAATGCTTAAACAGTACTCGAAGATGATCAAGCGAGCTTCATCAGCGCTTCAGAGACCAGGAGCCTTAAAGCTATTCTCTTTAAAGAGATGCAGCATTTTCTCAGCCGACCGGGCGATCCACCAGATTCCCAAACTGAGAAGCAACAGACGCAACGGGATTCAAATATCTCGACGATTTCTTCAGTGGCCAGTGAGAGTCCGGTTTCCAATGCACCATTTCTCACAGTGTACTGGGTGAGCAAGTGTCTTCTGAGGGCACGTCGTCGGAAACTGGCACGGTATCTACCAGAACTACCATCACAAAGGCACGAAGCGTATACTGTGCGTCTCCCCATGGACGACACTTTCGCGTCGGAGCTCTGTTTGATGATCGCGTTTCTCATCACCGCAGTGCGAGACGAACGGAGCATTCAGTCAATTGTAGATCTCTTCCTGACTTCCATCGACGACGAGCAGGAAGAGCGAGTACTCGTGGAGAAAATGTGTCGACACGAGCCACTCGAGTTGGCTCAGAGCTCTCCACATTCACTTGCGAGTGCTTTCAAGCAGGTAGGTCCCGTGTGCGTCTGTGTCAATGAGTATCCCTGGTTTGTACCTACAAGTAGGATTTACTGCGGTGCCCTGACGTATTCAAATACCTTAGGTGATGACAACCGTGTTCGAGCCACTGGTGCCGTTCAAGTCGCTCTACCATCCAGTTGTCGCTGCTGACATCCCTCACGCAGTCGCAGTCACCACAAGCAGCAGCAATGCATCAGACGTGCAATCGGAGCTCAACATCTGGCGCTTCGAAGCTCTCGTGATGAAAGAGTTGGCTCCGCCAAAGAGGAAGCTCGTTCAGGCGATGTTCAAGTACCTGGATCTGGCCTCAAGCCTTTTTCGCAGCAATAACAGCTCACGCAGCTCTGAAGGAAGCAGAAAGCCTCTAGTGGAGCTGCATGAAGTCTTTGGCGAAATGCTCTTCCACCCACCGGTTGAGAGCCAAGCGCTTGCGGGCGACTTCTGCGCTCGCGCCCGCCAAGCGAGGCTCTTTGTCGATAGCAAACAATCGAGAACTCGAAGCAATGAAAGCCGTCGACAAAGTTACAAGGCAGCTCGACAGGAAAGTGCAGATCCAACTCATTTGCTGGCAAATTTATATGAATCGTTCTCAGCTGAGGAAAGTTCAGAGACCGAAGTGCACTCACGCGATCTGCCTGGTCACACTCAAGAAACGTCTGGTGGTCATTTGGATGTGAGTGATCCAGTGGCAATTGATGGGCGAACACAAATGCTGGATCTGAGACTTCCTCCTGCAACGCTCTCTGAGTTTCTGGTACGTTTTGCTAAATTAATTTTCTGCTTCTTGGGAGTTTGGTTCTTGTCTTTCTTTCCCCAGAAAACTAAATCCAGTTTGCTTGATTGATTGTGCTGAATTCGACACACACAAAGTGTGTGCGCAGGCGATTCCTGGAGTTGCGACTTGATACGATTGCAATAGAAGACGCTGTGAAATGGTTGGAGCTGGCGGGACCAGAAACTCACAAGCACGGTGTGCATGTTTTGCCGAACGAGCTATTGAAGCTACGAGAGAGCGCAATGGGAATTGAGATCCGAGTTTTGGCGTCCATGGAGGTCCTCTCGTTCATGTGGAGCGTGTTCACAAGCTACAGTGAGCCGAAAGACTGGAGCGAAAGTACTGGTATGCGCTTTGACCAGTTGCTGCAGCTTTGCGCAGACTGCGGACTCCACGACGCTATTGGGAGAATCAGGGAACCGGGTAAATTGTGTTTTCACTCTGATTTGAAGTATAGCAAATGCACTCGACGTACTGACTGACCTTTGCCTTCATCATCGTATAGAAATGGAAATGAAGCTGCTGCACTTGCTGGAGAAATCGGTGCATTCCTCGTCTGCGTCAACTTGCTTGAGCTTCTGTGAGGTAGGTCCGCCAGCAGATTTTCTATTCTGCTTCGAGAAGTTTTGTCGCATTCGCTGAAGCAAATTCTAATGTGTGTGTATGATTTTGCAAGCAGTTCTATCTCTTCCTCGACCATTTGGCGTCCGAAGTCTACTCAACTGCTTTAGCAACAGCGGATTGTCACGACCGCCAGGCTTCACCAGAGCGCTACTGCGACACATTGCAGCACTTTGTCATCGAGTTCCTCTTCCCCTTCTGCAGGCGCAGGTCTGTGATGTCTCTCGCATTTTTGACGACCGCTTTGAAAAACGAAGCCAGGATCCTGACGATACTTGTGCATGCGTTGTCAATATTTTCATCCCAGGGGTTTGCACGAAGGAGACAACGATGTAGACACCAGTTCTCTTTGTACAAATGATGGCCGTGGTGCTCCGTTGAAACTCGTGTCGCCAACCGTTTCGCAGTTCCTCTTGCATCGCATGGACGACTTTGAGCTCATCGCTCGTGCTCACTTTAAATTCCACAAAAGTAATACGATCCCTGGGCTGAGCACTGGAAGCGGCGTCTCAGCAACAGAGCTACTCCGCCAAGCCCTTGATCCTCAAGCACAAGCGTCCACAAAGGTGCGCAAACATAATCGCTCTGTGATGGTTTCGCATATCCATTTAGTTGCTCCTACCATTTACTCGTCTACTTGCTGTCTTTCTCACTTGTTATGATCTTAGTTTGGCGACTTCTTCCACTGGCTCCGACTATCTCCAACATTGATCAACGAAGCCGCAGCAGAGATGACGTTGCACCAGATCACCACAACGAACGCGAAGCAGCAGGTAGAGAAGAAAACCTGCACGATCTGCATGGCTGTTGATATGAACAGCACGCGCTGACAAAGACTTCTACTTTTGCCATGAACAACAAAAAAGAACTTCCAGTGGAGTACAAGCGCATCCGAACCAGCTTCTCAGTCATGCGTGCTTGCTGACTACACGGCAATCCTGGAGGCTCTGATGATCGAGGGATTCAAAACGCTCGCGCATCCTGCATTCAAAGCGCTCTATCCAAGTGATGTGGACAAAATGATCGTTCTCTTCGACGTCTGGGGGCTTGGGGACCGAGACATCATCGCGCACGCAGCTTGACTTTGCAGCTTGAAAGCTGTTTTCTTTGAGGATTTTACGTGGCAAGTTACTGTAGTATAATCACTTGTACCAGTCATACGGGATCGTGAAATGCCCGTCTTGATCTAATCCAAATGATCGGTTGATGCGGATCCGCCGCCCTTGCATGTACGTCGCCAGGCTGGTGCTGTTGTAGCTCGTAGCTTCTCCTCCATACATATCTGCTGGTACTTTGCGCGGATCCACAGTCCCCATGCTCACTTGTGCCGCCAACTTGAGCAATTCCTCACAAGCGGCGATTACATGCGTCACGGGAATCGTCTCGACGTATGTGACGGATTTCACCCCAAGCGCGTGCGTGCACATGTCCGTAATGCGCTTCAGTTCGCTCAGTTCTGCTTCATGTGCGCTCTTCTGTTGTCGGATCCGTTCACGATTGGAGGTCAAATACTGGGAGACTTTGCCAAAGGAGGCGTCACACGAAGCCTGGCCGTTTGAATAATGACACACGGAAGCGAACAAAGTTAGGCTCTCAATGAGCAAATGCAAAGCAAGCGAAAAGAATCAAAACGTACCTGAACGTTGCCGTTGTTGAGGATTCGCCATGCGTTGTCACTGTCTTCGACGACAAGCGTCATCTTCTCCAGCACGCTGTTCTTGCTGCCTTCTCCACTGTCGTCACTGCTTCTGTTTGCTGGTGTGTTACCATGCACCATAGCTTGCAAGAACGCTCGGTACCCCATCGCTGGACACGTGTGACCTCGAACGATCGACGCTTCACCCATTGCCAGCGCTGCAGTTGCACCGGATTGCAGCTGCTCGAGCGACTTGTGCGCCGCTTGCATGTACTGACGCATCTGATCGTCCACTCGCTCCAGCACTTCGATCCACTGCAGTGGTACGTCAGTCGGGTTGAGGTGGATCTTGTACTCGTCGTTGAAGTCGATGCCCGACGGCTGCGAGCTGATGTCGACGCACGCTCCATGGAGAAACGCACTGGAGGTGAACAGACTCCCGCTGTTGCCCTCACCCTGCGCACGCGTGTACTTGCGGAGCGTCTTGAGCAGCACCATGAGTGTCGCGTTCAGGTGGACGGACGCCCAGCCGCAGCTCGTAAGCACCTCGGCGATGCCAAACTCGCGCTGCAGCGTTTTCTTCACCGACTGGATTGACAGCCACGCGTTGTAGCGCTGCTGCTGCATCGTCTGGGTCTGCTCCGCCATCATGAACGGTAAAAAGTCCTTCATGCTCAGAATCGGCTTGCGGTGGCGAGACGACGACAGGTTCTGCGCGCGCAGCTTCTCGTACATGTCGTGCATGCTGGAGCCAAAGTCCATGTCGGCCTGCTCGCGCTCTTGAGCGGTTTGCTCATATCTGCGGGTACGCTCTCGTCCCCTGCGGTAATCTTTGCTTCGGCCTGCTCTGTTGCTATTCTGCTGTTGCTGTTTTTCCTGGGTGTGTTGCTGCTCACTTCCGTGAACGACCACTCCGCACTCGCGCAGGATCGCGCTCATCCTCGACTCAATACTGGAGGAGAGCACCAGCGAGAAGCGCTTTAGCTTGCGCTCGTTGTCCTGATCGCCGTTAAGGGTTGAAGCAGTAGCAGCAGCAGTGGGTGGAAGATACACGCTAAAGTGCACCTATCCGCAAACACATACACACCAACGATCAGCAACGAACGATTGGAAGAGCCTGGTACTGCGTACGGACCACTACATTGCTCTAAGCATACTCAAACACATACCTTCTTCTCACTCGTACTTCGCATCATCGACCAGGACGCCGCGTTGTTGCGGCCGCGCTCGTCCATGAACTGGTTGAGCAGCTGGATCGACTGGAGGTTCTCATCGTGGACCTGCACAGAGAGATAAGAGAGACATAACACAGCCGCTATAAGCCACGTATATGTACAGATAGAGTCACACACGATGTATACAGGCCCACTTACTCGCGGTAGACTGCGGAAGTGGTCGGGGTGCACGCGCAGCAGGAACTGCTTGAACGTGGCGGAGCGCTTCGCCATTTTCCAGTCAAGCTGATAGCTCGCTCTTCGAGTTGGCGACTCATCAGTGTTGGTGGGGTCCACACAGAATGCACTTGTCCAGGTGGTCCATGTGGGACGGAGACCCACAGCGATTCTCTGTGGAGCGCTCCACATGACCCTCCGGAATGCTAAACTGACGACAAAACGGCCCATGGCGGGCCGCATTCCCCTTCCCTCGCTCTTTTTTTCTCCTCTTGCAGTACTGTAATATGACTTATATAGCCTTTATAATCAGCATAGACCTTTATTAAATTTACAAATAACTATAAACTAATAAATATTCTTTACGAAAGGAAAATATGATTTTCACAAACATGTGCCTATTATAAAAGGTTCAACTGCCAAATGAGATGGTGGGTAAAACACAATGTGGTCCGGGTCGGCGCTTCGCTTGGCCCGGTTTCCGGCTCAGACCCGCGAGCGTGTGGTCTCGAAGTCTTCGGACTTCGTTTTCCCCGCATTGCCCGTCCGACGTGAAAGCTCCCAGGTGAACGAGGACGATCAGGATGCTCTCCCTCGCCCGCGCGCTCCCCAAGCAACAGGCGGCGCTCTCTGCGCGCGCGCTCTCCACGGTCGCCGCTGTACCAGACCTCAAGCTGCAGCAGACCAAGCCAAAGGTGAGAATGACATGACGTGACGTGATGTGACGTGACACGATGGGTGGAGAAGCGGATGGCGGAGAGTTTGGTGGTGCGCCTGCCATTCGGCTCTCTCGATTTGTGCGTGTGTGTGTGCTGGCACGCATTTAAGGATAGCGTTTATGCGTGGATGATGTGGCAAACGTGTGACTGACCTACTGCTGCTTGTGCTTGCTGCGGACGACAGAACATCAAGTACTTCAAGATCTACCGCTGGGACCCGGAGACCAAGGCCAAGCCATACGAGTGCACATACCCGATCGACCTCGATGAGTAAGCTGCTGTGCGGATGTTACCCAGTGCCTTTGATGACCAGTCACATCACTCACCACTGTGCCTTCTATCGCGTGTATATGCAGCTGCGGTCCTATGGTGCTCGATGCGTTGTTGAAGATCAAGAACGAGCAGGACCCAACCTTGACGTTCCGACGGTGAGTCTTTTAGGTTTCTGTTGTAATCCTTTGTACCTTTCAACTGAGAATACTCGAATCGCCCCTGCTAACTTTCATGTCCTTGATTCGATACCTACAGATCGTGCCGTGAGGGTATTTGCGGTTCGTGCGCGATGAACATTGATGGCGGCAACACGCTCGCGTGCCTGAGCCCAATCAAGAAGAACAAGGATGTGACCAAGATCTACCCATTGCCACACATGTACGTGGTGCGCGACTTGGTGCCAGACATGAACAACTTCTACGACCAGTACAAGTCGATCCAGCCATGGCTGCAGTCGGACGAAGTGCTGGCGCCGGGCGTCGAGCACCTTCAGTCGAAGGAAGACCGCAAGAAGCTGGACGGCATGTACGAGTGCATCCTGTGTGCGTGCTGCAGTACTTCGTGCCCAAGCTACTGGTGGAACCCGGACAAGTACCTCGGCCCAGCTGTGCTCATGCAGGCGTTCCGTTGGATTGAGGACTCGCGCGACACCAAGACCGAGGAGCGTCTCCGCGCGCTGGACGACTCGTTCAAGCTGTACAAGTGCCACACGATTATGAACTGCAGCAAGACGTGTCCTAAGGGTCTGAACCCAGCGCGCGCGATCGGTAAGATCAAGCAAAGGCTCGCTGCGCTGCACTAGAGAGGAAGCGAGCAACGAATTCTTGCTTCTCGCTCGCAAATGAAGAACGTGGATGAGGAAGAGGAACAAAGGAGGAACGCACTGCTGGCTGACGTATCATAGATGGAGGATTAGACGGATCAGTTCTTGAATGAGCGTCAGCAACAAGTGCGGACCGAAAGACTGCATTTTCAGATAAACCCAACAAACAGTGTGGTCATTCGTTTTACATCTCATCGTGTAAATCGTGGTTGTGTGGAAGCGTCGAAAGACACCTGGGAAGAGCAACGCAGCTTACATCTTCGTCCCGCAGGTTTCTCACATATGAGCTCATAAGAACCCAAGTTTGGGTGTGATGGCGACCATTTTCATTTTTCTTATTGAGTGTGTTGATTGATTCATTCATTCGCATGCATTCTAATTTGACTTGATGGGATGAAGAAAAGCTGAAAAAAGATAAATACAATCGTCTCTCACGCATTTCCACTATACAACAAAAACTTCTCCACAACTTTGCGACTTTCTTTTTCACTCTCTCGTTCCAACCTTCTTCCTGCTTGAGCACTTCAACAGAAAGCCGTCTCTTCCTTTACTCACACGTACGCGCTCACTCGCTGTGGTAGGTAGCCTGGCCCGTGGCGCAGCTTCAGGAGCGTCGTCTTGGTGCACGTCTTGAGGAAGCTCACCGTCTTCTTCACGCCCATGAGCGACGTGTTGCGGCCGTTGATCTCGACAATCACGTCGCCCACGCACACATGCTTGAGCGCCTCGCAGCAGGGCTCCTGGCAGACATCTGTGACCAGCGGGTATACGCCTTTCGCGAACCGCACCTCTTTCAGCTGTAGTCCGATGCTTCGGCTCTCTTTCCACTTGACTAGGTACGTCTTGCTATCGGGCGTCTCCAGCATGCTCGGCTTTGGTTTCGATCGTCCGCGCACCTGGACCGTCGTATTCACTGCGTTTGGCGCAACAAGCGGGACCGTTAGTGCTTCTTCTTCCGTGAGCGCAGGCAATTTCACCACTGCGCGCGAGTTCTTGGCTTTACGCTTGTACTTGGCCAAGTTTGCGTGGACAGTTGCTTTGTTCGTCTTAAAAGGGGAGGATGACGGCGATGAGCTGCTCCTGATCTTCGGTACCTGGGGCATCATGTCGTTCCCGTCGATATCCGCGGTGATATCCTGGTCAATCGCGTCCAACACATCCTGCTCGTCGTCGGAGAGGTCGGTTTTCCCACCAGTGATACCGCCGCTCTCTGTTTCCAGTTCGCTTTTCATAAAAGACTCGCCATCTTCGCCTTCGCCTTCTTCTTCAGTGTTACTTCGCGGCGGCTGGTCTTCCAGGTCTTCGACCATTAGCTCCTCAGCTATCTCCGGCTGCATACCGAGGAGAGGTTCACTCTGGAAAGCAACGATTGCTGGCTCTACATCCTCGATTGGACTCGCTTCCGGTACTGACGCTTCCACCACAATCCCCATCGCGTAATCCGCGACGACTCCCATTTCAACGCCAACAGCGACTTCTTCAGGTTCAGAAGCAGCAACAGCAGCAGCAACAGTGACAATAGCAGGGATAGCAGCAACAACAGGAATCATTGTACCCTGTGGAGACCGAACAGTCTCCTCAGAGTAAACAGGAGCCGCCATGACAACACTTGGAGCGCTCTCGACAGATAAGCGAGGCGCATCGATAAATTCTGGTGCTGGTGCTGGAGCTTCTTGTGATGCTTCCTCCCAAAGCGATATTCTTTCGCCGCCGCTTGAGCTGGTTCTGATCTTCTTCTTAGTAGTTGAGGCTCGAAGCTGACTTTCCGATGACGACCGGCCGAGACTGGACCCTGCTCTTGAGGACGTCACTTCTTCAGATTTGTTTGCCACTGCCTTGGTCTCAACATCCAAATCGCTCAGCCTCTGGATCTCCGGTCGTTTTGGCGAAGGAGGAGGAGAGAACGTCGCGATCCCATTCGACGATGTGTACCCATTGGATGCTGGAAGCTGCTCCTCTTCTTGTTGATGTTCTAGTAATGTACTTGTGTTGACGAAACTGGTTTCAGTACTGACCCCAGCAGCAGCAGGGACTGGCGACGAAGCAAGACTTCGCTCTACTGTAGGCACATCTGGGGTGATTCTCATTGCTGGCGCAGCTTCTTTAGCCATGGAACGAGGAGATGGCGCGGGACTTCGCTTCGACTGAGACTGGGAATGACTCGGACTCTCACTTACTGTTTGCTGAGTGGCGTTCTGTCGAGAAGATGGAACAGGAGGAGGTGGCTTTGCGTGCAGAAGGTCGGAGGACGAAATGCTTGAGTCATTTTCCGCCGACTCCCAGGAGACTGAACTTGGGCTTGGACTCTTTTGCGAGTCTGAAGTACCACCACCAGACATGATTACAGCCGCATCGCGAGCGAGATTGAGAGGCGACGGCACATTATTTCTTCGCGACACAACTGGGTCCGGAGCGGTGGAGTTTAGTGACAAAGCCGGTGGCGAGTCACGAGAGAGCGAAGGCGAGGTTGGAGCAACAGCAGGTGAAGTACTGATGTCAATGTCGAGCGAATGCCTGCTGAACGGTGCGTCTTGGTGGCTCTCTTGAGCATGCGCGGGGCTATCAGGCGGTGTGCGGGCTCCGTTCGCTACTGCTTGCTCGGACGGTGGCCGCTCCTCGTCTTCGACAATCGTTAGCTGGTGCGGAGGACCCGGAGATCGGTGCTTCCCTCCCATTTCTTCAGGCGAAGTGAGCGAGTCCACTGTTACCGACGCCTTCCTTCCTCTCGCTGGCGCATGAGCTGCTGCTGATGCGGGAGACGCGTCAATTTTCCGCTTGAAGACGAGTCGCACGGGCTTGTTCATCTGCTGCAGGCGCGCAAAGAACGCCTCGAACGAGTAGTCTCTCGACTGCACGTTGTTCGCCGAGACGAGTGTGTCGTTCACTGCGACCATGCGCTGCACGACCGAGTTCGCGTTCGGAGTGGACCGCGTCACGACGGGGAGATTCGTCACTCGGTCCTCACCAAAGAACAAACCCAGCGACCCCGTCTCCCAGTACACTTCGTACTCGTAGTACTCAGAAGCAGACGCGTGCTGTGCATACTCGGCATAGACATCGCGCGGCGACACATCGTAGTGTTTGGTTTCCACATGCCCATTGTATTGTTGCTGCTGCTGGTGATGATGCTGATCAACGCGGTCGTGCTGGGGATAGCCATTGCCACCTGTTGTAAAAAAACAACATGATCAGTTTTCAAACATCAATAAATTGCAAGAGCAGCGAATTTCCATGGCAGGCCACGCAAAAAACAACACTTAGCATACCTCTCGAGTACGGAGACGCGACTGGAGGCTGCAGCTTCACGTGCGGCGTGTAATTAGGAGATAGAGCTTGCACAGGAGGCGCCGGTGGGTCATTCTGAGCAGTGATCACTGGCGCTGGAGTTGGAGTTGGATGGCGGTCTTTCGCAGACACTGTGCGCCAAAATGCGCTCCGACCGGTCGATTTCGGCTGTGTGGATGACGACGACGACGGCTCGCCTCCCTGCGGTACAGAGTTCGAACGCAGCACTTTCGCCCCCGCGTTGGCGTCTGGAAACGAGCGGTCGCCCATGCCAATCGCCGAGCTTGAGCGGTGGTCCAGCGGATTGTCCTCGCCATCCGACGACGTGGTGCTGGACGCCGGACGCTCAAAGCGCAGCAGCACGGGCTTCTTCATCGTCGCGAGGATCTTGAAAAACTCCGAGAACGAGTGGTCCTGTGAGCGCACGACGTTGACGTATTTGAGCACGTCGCCGGCGTGCACCAGCGGCGAGATGCACGACTCGGTCGCTTTGGACACATATGGGATGCCGTCTTTCTCGGACTCGAGGAAGATCACGCCCAGCACGCCGCGCTCCCAGAGCACTTCGTACTCGTTCTCGCCCAGCTCCGGAAGCTTCTCGCGCACTTTATCTGCCCACGTCGGTCGCTTGAGGATGCCGCCACCACCACTACTACTGCTGCTGGAGCCACCACCGTTGCCGTATGTGTTCAGAATGCCACCGCCACCACTATTGGGCGGCGCTGAAGACTGCGCCGACTGAGCCGTTGCCGCTGCTGCTGCTGCTGCCGCTGACGAAGATGATGAGCCGCCGAGCCCCGCTTTGGACGCCAAGTGGCTCAGCCCCGAGAAGTTCTTGCGTGAGATCTTCTTCATGAGATGGTCAATCGCCTCCTATACACACACGCGCGCGAAGTGATGGGATGCTTTGTACGTATTACCGGTCGGTCTCCGCTCGTAGTGACGCAAATAAGCACGCGAAAGCCCGCCGCTTACTGGAGTGACCGGTAGGTGAGCAGGTGGTCGGTCAACTGAGTACAGTCGCGCGCGCGATAGAGTTCTATCGACGCTTTGCGCTTGGTAGTGAAGAGCGGGCGTCTGCGCACACAGACGGCGCGCTTGGCTTCAGCTTCGGGGATTGGGAGATAGAGGAAGGGGGCGAGCACTCACACACGCACGCTTCTTGAAACCCTCGTGCTGACGCCACTTGCTATTTGGCGTGCGATTGTGGGACTTTTGTATGGGGGAAAAGGGGGAGCGAAGCGACCACGAAAGAAACAAGGCAGAAGCTGCTGCGCCATGCGGGATATACGCACTTTATACACATTAGAGTACTTTTTCTACACTCTAATGTATAGCCGCATACAATTGAAAAAAATGTCTTTTTTACACCACTATACAAACTGATGCGCTTCGCACTCTTGTGAGTTGATGTGGTGAGCCACTGGTACGGCAAAAGGCTACTTGCTCGTGAGCACCGCCAGCGAATAATCGTATTCACCAACAAAACCTCTCAACGCGAGCACGAATGAATATGTGTGTGATGCCCTAAGTTCCTATCAATGAGTGGCGAATGTGCGTGTATCAGTTGTCTGAAAGAACACTGTATACAAAATATGTATAATCGGATAAAAATTGTGTCACAATAGCCATACTCAACAAACAAAGAAAAAAGCCAGATGGGAGACCTTTCCACCAATGAGAGTGCCGTATTAATTTATACCCCTAGTCCTATAATTCTGCAGCCTTAGCGTATACATCACAATAGCTGCTCATATTGCTGCGTTACGCAGCAAGTTTTCCACCACGACCACAAGAGCAGCTTTTCAAGGTTTTAGTTGGGAGGGTTCGTGCAAAAAGCTTGTTATTCACATTGCGATTGTAACAGTGTTTTGTTGTCCTTCATTGGTGGAGTCAGGGCTGTTTCGCTTTCTCAACGAGTGGGTTCGCATTTGCACTCATAATATGAATTCTACAGTACCTCTTGGCACTGAACCTTCGCCCTTCACAACCAACATGCCAACACACAACTTTGCCAGTAAGTACTACACACATTGGACGCAAACTCACCGAGTCTCGCGACCCCCAACCAGCTAGCACTAGTACCTAGCTGAACGCGCGGTGTCATTTGTTGCATCCGTCTGCTGCTACAAGGCTTTCAATTCACTCGCTTGACATCAAGTTCATTTTGGTATATAATATCTACAAAAAGCCTCTGCCGCTATTTTCACTGGCAAAGTAGATTGCGGAAACAAACAGTAAACGACAGCACCTTGTAGCGTTTGTGAGCATGTACTGTCGATCGAGTGAGTATTCGCAACCGCAGCTTCACATCAATATGCCGCAATGCATTACGCACGATAGTTATTATTGCCTGCAAGCGAGGGAACTGAACTTGTTAAATAAATAAAAAGAACGCACATCACAAAGAGGACCAGTCAAATCAGCAATTTGATTGGCTTATTAGCTGAAAACCAACGATTCGATTGGTTCGCAGATCGAGCAAAAAAACGCGGGATCCTTATAATCGAGGGCGGCGCAGAAACCGGTTCGAAAAATAGAGCCCTCAAGAGGCGAGATATCGAATCAAAACGTGGAAGAACGCAAAGTGACCGAATGACATGCAAGCACGCCGCTTGTGAATATGACTGACTAACTGACTGACTGCGCGCGCACGTATGCACCACTGGGGAGCGCGATGCTGGAAGCTTCCGCGCCTGTGGTCCAGTAGCTTCTCCGCTCCTGTCTGTTGATGTGGAAGCCACCGCTGCCGACGCCCGCGCTCATTAGCGACCATCACAAGACGCACGGGTGGTGTGAGGTGAGTGACACAGCGGATGACACGTGACGCCACTACGCTCTTCTGTTTCTTCTTCTTCCGCCTGTGTTCGCATACGCCACCATTATACCATTACGACACGTGAATCCACGACCGCAACGCGCACGAACGCATTGCCTGCTCTCCCCACTTCACAAGTCGAGCGCTGCCAGCCGCTTCTCTACAGCGACAACTTCGTTCGCGCGCGCGCATTTATCTGAGCGTCCACCGCGTAGAGGTCAGTACGTAGAGACTCTGCACACAGATACACATACACATAGCGCATGCATACGCTCGTCGTCACCAGCGTCGTCGTCATCGTGATGTGCGTGTTGAAATGCAGAAGGGTTCATAACGATCATCAACAGCGTCTCTTCTCCATATCGCTGCTGCTATTTGCCATCACGATAGCAGCACATGCAGATGCGCTCATGTTCAGAGACACGATCGGCGATGGCGAAGAGCAACTCGGTACAATCACCACCTCATTGCCATCAAGATCAGCAGACGCATCGTCTTCATTCTTCACCGACACACCGATCTCATCGCGGTTCGAGCACGTGCTCGCCGACGGCATCGAACCCCCGCAGCTCACACTCCGCTCAGGAATCACTGCTGTCCCGCAGGAGATCCTCGCGCTGCTCACGATGCACTTGCTGCGCTGGGAGAGTCTCGACGGCAACCTGCAACGCCTGCTGCTTTGGGACGTCGGATACGTGCTCAGCAGTGACGGTACGCTCGCCAAGGTGTACACGCGATGTGGGCTCACAATGGACGACGTTGTGCTGAACAAGACCGAGTACGACCAACTGGGCTGTCTCTCGACTTCCTGCCCAGTAAGCAGCACTAGTGGAGTGTATCGATCGATGGAGTGTCCGGACAGCATGGTCGCGCAGGTGGCCAAGTGCGCGACGCGAGACCAAGTGCAAGTGGTGTCTTCCGCGTCGTTCTGGGCTCAAGAGGCGAACAACACGGACATCCCGCGGCCGCTCATTTACCGCAACACGGCGCGCACGTACTCGATCCAGACAACGCAGAGCAGTAGTAGCAGTAGCAATAGCGCTCTTCAGCCGGCAGCGTCAAGTGGTCAATGTCCGACGCGCCTGAATCTGATCATTCCCTGCACGACGTATGATGATAGTGAAGCAAATACATACCCCAAGAAATGGTGTGCACCAAAGTCCACGGGGCGAATAGCTCCGCTGCTACGACAGGTCACAAACGAGCTCAACAGCTATAGCGACCAGACAGGAAGCGGCGGTAGCGATGTTGGCGTCTGGATCGCTGTGGCGGTGGTCTGCTTCGTCGTTGTTGCTCTTTGTATCGGCGCTCAGATTCGCGTGTGGAGAATGAAACAGAATGCTGCAGCGGCGCTCTCTGAGCAGAAACAGTCGGACTCCATAGTCATTGAGATCCTGCCGCGAGTGACGAGGACGACCGGCGACTACTTTGAAGCAGTGCGGTCGACCACCGAAGGGAATGGCTCCACTGCGGCAAACGAGTTCCCCGTGTTCACGCCCGTGCTGAATCTGCCGACAGCGATGCTGCGCGCTCAGCAGCAACAGCAGCAGCAGCGGTGGACCAACAACGACAACAACAATGGACTCGCCAAGTCCGCGTCGTACTCGGACATCATCTGTTCGTCCGAGGTCATGATGGAGTTCCAGTGCGACCCCGTGGTGATCGAGAAGCGCGTGCCGATGGTGGATCTGAAGTTCGATACGCTGGTGTGCCAGGGCGCCTCGGGGGAGATTCACACGGGGTCGTTCAATGGCAACCGCGTAGCACTCAAGAAAGTGCTGCGCATCCGGATGAACGACCCGAAGGAGATCGAGAAGTTCGCGCGCGAGATCCAGCTCCACGTGACGCTGCAGCACCCGAACATCGTGCCGCTGCTTGGTGTCGCGTGGAACTCGTTTCAGAACCTCGTGATGGTCATGGAGTATACATCCGGCGGGGATTTGCTGCGCGCGCTGCGACGCAACGGCAAGCAGTGGACGTGGATGAGTGAGAAGCTCCGTGTCGCGATCGGGATCATCAAGGCGCTGGCGTACTTGCACGGACTCCGTGAGCCGGTGATCCACCGTGACATCAAGTCGCGCAACATTCTCATCAATGACCAAACGTTCGAGCCTCTGCTGTGCGACTTCGGAGCTTCCTGCAGTGTCGCCAACCTGAGCGTCGACTTCCTGACGACCGACCCCGCGGGTACGATCCTCTGGAGCGCACCGGAGGTGATCACGGCCCAGGACTACTCGGAGAAAGCCGATGTGTACTCGTTTGGCGTCGTGCTGACGGAGATCGATACGTGCAAACTGCCGTACAAGGAAGAGAAGGACTCAACTGGAAGGCAGGTGCAGGCGATCCGTATCGCGCGCATGGTAGTGGACGACCAGATCAAGCCAGCTCTCACGCCCAAGTGCCCGGACTTCATCCGCAAGGTCGCGCAGGCGTGTCTACACCACGACCCGGACAGGCGGCCGAGCTCGCGAGAGCTGCTGCTCTACTTCACGGACCCGGGACGGTACAGTTTCTACTGGGACTGCAGCAACAACGGCGGTGACCTCGGCTCCAGCGCCGAGTGGGAGATGAAGCGTGGCTCGCTTTTTTGCCTGTAGAGAGAGAGGGAAAGTGAAATTGGTTGTCCGTCCTAGGAAAGGAATGATATCAAATTGCCATAGTAGGAAGACACAACCAAGTGTGAAGTAGTGTAAAGCAAGTGAATCATACAATGAAAGTCTAAATGCCATGGAAGACAACTCTTTAAAACAACAACAAAGGATAGCAGCGCTCGTGTTGATCGATTGCCTACTGAAAAGCAGTTTAGTTACTACAAATCCGAGAAAAACGTCTCGTTCGCCGTCGGCAGCACGCGTCGCCCGCTGGCCGCACCGCCACCGCCGCCAGAGTAGTCGTCCGAGTCACTGTCGCTGCCACTGTCGCTGTTGTCGGCGTCCTGCATCTCGGCGTCCTCCGTTGCTGCCGCTGGCTTCATCTCTAGTTCGTCCGCATCGCCCTCCACGTTCTCGTCGTCATCCTCACCGTCGTCCTCATCGAAGAGGTATCCGACGTCCCAAAAATGCACCTTGTTCGTGTGCGAGACGCTGCCCACGAGCTTCTTGTCGTGCGAGAACTTAAGTACTTCGACCGGGAAGTCCTCGTGGTCGCCGATGAGCCCCAGCAGCTTGTTCGGATGCACCTGCACGACGCGGATGATGCCGTCGCTCGAGCCCGTGAGGATTGTGTCTTCGTCCACTTTCAGGACGCTCTCGACCGAGTCTGGGTGACCGGGGAAGCGGTCCGACATGTCACCCCACGTGCCCCAGCTAAAGATCACGAGTACACCATCCTGCGAGCCGCAGACGACCTTGCGGCCATTCTTGATCACCGACACTGAGAGCAGCTCGTCGTCTAGCTCGTCGCTCTTGCCCGTGAGCACGTTCTTGCGCAGGTCGTAGACCGAGAGGCGGCCGTCGCCACTCGTGGCCAAAAGGTGGTCTCGCGCCGGATTTGTTGCAAAGCCCGAGATGAAATCCTGCAAAGGCGCAAAGGATCAGTCAGCAAGCCACACTCATCAATCGCTCATAATAACGAAAACGCGAATAGATAGATAGACGTGAGACGTACTGTGTGTTCCTTGAATTCGGCCAGGCACCGGTGCTGGCGCGTATCCCAGATCTTCACGCAGCCCATGTCGTCGCCGCTCGAGAAGACATTGGGGGACAGCTCGTGCAGCTGGTTGACAGCATTGCTGTAAACGTGTTGCGAGCAAGACACGCGAGGTTGTAAGTATATCACGCCGCCAAATTATGCCGATCATACAAGGAATAATATGAACTCACTCGTGTGCTCGCAGCTCGGCCCAGGTAACGTTGCCCAGCGTGTCGAACGCGCGGATGGATTTGTCAGCCGAGGCAGTGTACAGAGCTGTCAAACGCGAATAACAACAATAGCAGCAGCAGCACGAGAAGCACAGTTAGCCATTGTGCAGGCACTAATAGATTCGAAGCAAGCACGTACTTTGGCCGTCTGGGGCGAAGAGAACGCCACGCACAGCGTCGAGGTGGTGCTTCAGCTCCAGCACCTGTGTGTTCGCTTCCTCCGAGTACTTGTACCTATAGGACGACACCATCAGCAGCACCATAGTTCATCAGTTTCTATACCACATCACTCAAGCCATTGCAGCAAAAGCGCTACGCCATGCTTCGCTTCGTCTTCACAGAGCACATTGCGAACCCATTTGACAAGCAATAATCGGTCGGCGCTACGTACACTTGGACGACGCCGGAAATGGTGCCGAGCGCGACGATGTCGGCCGCCGGATGGAAGTCGATGTCGAACACATCGCTGTTGCAGAAGATCTCGTCGGGTGAGTGGTCGTCGAGCGCGGCGGCCATGGCGTCTTCACTCTAGTGCTGCTGCGGCGGATGGTGGCTGCGCTTGCTCACGTCTATTGCTGCTTTTGAACAGCACTGTCGATCAGCTCACTTTTGACTGGCTCAAAAATTGAGTCGTTTGTTTCTCTTAAAGCCGACTGGAGTTGGCTGGAGCGAACATGAATTTAAGAGAACAAGTCGTCTCTTAAAGTCGCTCATGCAGATTCCGGTATTAGTGACCTCCGCTTGATAGCTTGAACTTTTGTATAGAATTTCCCAGTCCAAAATCTAATTTACTTCATGGCAGAGGCCCCTGCAGCGAGTTTGGTGGTGGTGTAAGTCGATTTTCTATGTGGAGCCATTCAAATTCGGCTTCAAGCTGGCGCGGTTCCTTGGTTCACCCTTGGGGACGCTGGCATTCTGTCCATTCCGCATCCTCGATCTATGGCAGCAACAACTTTCAAGGCCGCTGAAGGAGTATGTATGTGGAGCATTGGTCTATAAACATTTTTGTATTATGATCTTGCAGCAAGTGGGCAATCCTGACGGCACAAGTCATCACCACTGCATTGTAACGCTTGGTTTTGTTTTTTAGAAGCACACGAACGATATCCATACGCCCATTCTACGCAGCCGCCGCAAGTGGCGTCGACTCGCACTCAATCTCCAGATTCGCGTTCACGTGGCTTCTCAACAGCACACGCACGACGTCCACATTTCCGCTGAGAGCAGCAACGTAGACGGGAGTAGCACCGCCGAGCATTGGCACATCGACGGACGCTTGATATTCAAGCAGCATCTGGATAACGTTGAAGTTGCTTTGGTGCGCAGCGTAATAGAGCGGAGTTGCGCCGTTGCGCATTTCAGTGTCGACCAGCGCGTGGTGTTCAAGCAACAGCTGGGCGATGTGCAAAAAATGCTCTTGTTCTGTAGTGAGTAATAGTGCGTTTATCGGTTGGTTTACGACAGCGCAGTTCTCCAAGAGCGCGGAAACCACGTCTAGGTGCCTGTTGTTAGCAGCATGTTGAGAGGAGTCGCATCGTCCTCCATCGGCGTGTCTACGAAAGCGCCACATCCCAAAAGCACGGAAACGTGCGGGCGTTTTGTTGACTGTCGGCAAAGTCGCATCCGCTTGATTCTCCAGCAGCGTACACACGACGTTTGTGATGGCTATCGTCAGCGGCCGCGTATAGAGGAGTACTTTCGAAGTAAATTTCCCCGCAATCCACGGCGGGGTAGTTTGCCGAGAGCACGCATACAACAGTAAGACGACCGGTACCCGAGGTTAAGCAAAGTGGAGTCACTCCACAGTCCGATTGAAGGTTAACCCACCATCGCACCGTTGTTGAAAAGCAAATGGACAATGCCCGCATTCCCATTCATGGAAGCAATCCAAGCGAAAAAATTGCATTATTGCACTGCAATACCTTGCATTCGTCCACTTTGGTTGGTCACTCAACTCTTTATTCGTGTGTATTATTAGATACCGTAATACTCCTGTCAAAGTCGTGCACATGTCAAAGGCGGCGGTCTTGTATTTTGAGGTGTAAATCGGTACACAGGTAATTACGGAACGTAAGTGTAAAAAATATTTCACACTGACAAATTCAGGACGCACGCACTT
>JAADVO010000411.1:0-28330 GCA_023335655.1 Globisporangium spiculum | reverse complement strand
TTTCTCCCACATGGGAGAACCCGCTTTCGTACTATAATAAAACAGTCACAATTTGCCTCTCTAAGGAATAGAGTCTTTTGTGCGGTCCCTGTTGGTGCAGGAGACCTCTTCGAATACGTGTCGTTGCTCTGCACACGCAGACAACAGATAACTGTGCTTATTGCTCTGCACACGCAGGCAAGTGGCGCACGTCCCCACCCCTGTCACCAGTCCTTGCGGAAGGTGTTCAACACAGGCTTCCTCACTCTGTGCTCTGTGCTGCGTAACTCGGGTACGCCCGGTTACAGTGGGGCACAGCTGCAACAAGCGACAGGCCCGCGAATTCAATAAGCACCGCAAGAAGTGAGCCGCTTCCTCGAAGTTACCCCACCCGCGCAGCGCCCACGTTCATCCAGCTTGGCGTTCCGGTACTTCGTGACACAGCGTGCACGGCAGCCGGATGGCTCGACACCAGAGCTGCCGGCGCACGCCACGTTCCGGCAGCTGCAGGTTTTAGACCGCTCCATCGAGACAGCGAATCAGCACCAAGCAACAACAGAGCGCGCACACTCATCGGCCTACAAGACGATCAGGGCCCGCGTCAATGGTGGAGACGTCAACTTCGACTTCAACATAAGCGATCTCAGAAACGCGCTCGGCCTGCCAGACTTTGATCTTTGGCTGCCAACTGCAGTGGACACTGCCATTGCAGATTTGCAAGGAGAGGACGTAGAAGACATCGACCACATGAACACACTATAGAATTGCATTAGATCGTTATTTCATTCGTGCTATAGTTACAATGCATATAGATATTTCTTGCTGAGTCTACTTCCTTGGTGCACTGCTTCATGGCGACATCCAGGATTTCTTCTGGAGCAAACACGAACGCCAGATTCGCGTTCTTCTGCAGACATATCTTTAGCAGCGAGAACCCCGTCTCGATTGGGTTGAGTTCGGGCGAATATGGCGGGAGGAAGAACAGCAACGCTCCCACCGAGTGAACAACATCCTCCAACTTCTTGTAAATGTGAATCTGGGCGTTATCCAAAATCACAATCGACCTCGGCAGCGGCCACGGGCGAAGGAAGGGTAAGGTCTTCGTGTAGAACGCGTGGTGGAAGCACTTTCTTGAAAACGTCCCACGTGTCGGCTCCCAGCAGAGAAAACCGTTGACGTTCGTAGCAGCTAGCGCAGACATGCGCTCGCCACGTGCGAAGGGTACAGACACCACGGCTGGTTGGTTGCGGCGAGACCGCGCGAAGCGACGACTGCAGTTACGGCTGTCCTCAGTTGTTTCGTCGATAAAAATCAACTGGTCTGGGTACTTGTAGAAAAGTGCCAATCGAGCGACGTAGCTTGATCATTCGGGCGCGCTGTCTTCTCACGCCTGCTTGGTCAGAACCTTGCGTGTCATGGCGAGATCGAACCGTAGAGCGCGGCATATCGTGGACGCTGACGCTGGCACATTCGCGGACTTGACGCGCATTTCTGCCTGCAGCTCTTCCATATAAAAGCATGAGCTGGTTTCAATGTAATTCAACACAAAGTCACGTACATGCTGCGGCTACCGTGAGATTTTTCTCGCTTCCGGCTTCCAGCACACGGTACCTCTTTGCTGAAAACACTGATACCACCTATTGATCGAGCGGCTCGAGACGCCGAGTACCAAGGCGACTTCGTCCAAGTCGACGTCGTACAGGTAGTGTAGAACCACAGCTCTCCATCGCAGGTTTTTCGAGAACGTCATCACAGCAAAAGGAAAATGGCAGCGCGAGTTATGTCCGAGATGGCGCTGTTACTGAGCGCCATTCACTTGACTTTGTGGAGGAGAACGCGCTACTTAGCAATTGGTGTCTCTTATTCGTACTATTTTTTTTAGCAAATCGTTTTTCTTATTCGTGGGGCAATTATATTAAAACTAGTGAGAACCGCGAATAAGCAAATATTATTTGGATTTATTCGCGTTTTTAGACTTCAAAACTGACAATATTTGAAAGGCAATATACATTTTCGTAAAAAAAGACGTCCTTAAGATTTTGGCGCGCACTGTATAAATTTTTTGTCAAACATCCGAAATTGATATTCTGGAATTGTCGAATTCAGCAGATTTTCCCCAAGCTTCTTTTGTCTCCCCTCACGCCACAGTCTCTTTATCTCGCGCTCGCGTCTTCCTTCTTCATATGACTTTTCTCCGAGAAACAACTGGCAAGACCGAGAAAAGAACGACCCATGTTGCGCACGCAACAACCCAGCAAGTCCGAGAGAGAGCGAGAGCGCGCTGCTGTCACTGAGGTGGCCCTGGCCATGAGGGCATGGGGTCTAAGTTGGGAAACGATAGCAAGAGAGACTTAGGTGGCGGCATTGACGTTGCGATACAGAATCGAGCATACTGGCGAAGAAACGCGCATTGGCGGACCCGAGAGACTACGTCAGGAGCAAAGAGATTAATCGATGCAAGCATTAACTCCCTCAAGCGCGCGAGGCTCGCCTGCTTGTTCTGCGCTGCCAAAACGATGAGTTGAAGACAGAGAGGGATGGGAGTCCAGGTCAGCCAAAGTACAATTGCCAGAGTGCTGGCCACGCGACCGAGCTGGGTTCCTGAAGTCCTGACGCTGAAGGGTAGCATCTGCGAGCGCCACGTCCCGAAAGCTAAACTGCTGAAGCTGATCCGATCAACTCGTCGATGTATTGATATCAGCGTGTTCATTTTCACTTCAACGGAGGTATGTTATGCATTTCTAGCTTAGATGTGCGGATATTATTTTGTGGCGTATCTTACTTGTTGTGTATACTTTATCTAGCTCATCCTCTCGAGTCTTGCGGCTTCCGGAGCCAAGGTCAGAGTCATCGCTGACGCCGAGGAAGCCAAGCTCATGTACTCCGTGGTGTCTGCGCTGAACAAACTGAAGAATGTTCATGTTCGCCTCGGCAAGAGCAGGACACATCACAAGGTAAAGTGCATTGGTTACCAGTCAACACTATGAATTGATGCTCTACTTACCGTTATCTCACGTATGTGTCAGTATGTACTGATCGACAACTGCCTGCTCACTGGTGTGTCCGAGAATCAGAAGTCCCAGCGACTGTCGTCGTGACCCGAGCACCATAGAAGGATTCCATAGTATTCACATTGGCGACTACACGTCTGAACTCTTCTTGCATTTGATTTCGATCGTGGGACGATTAGTGGCAGGAGCAACAGGCCAAGTAATCCGCGCTTACATGTCATTCTGTGCCCAGCGAACACGGTGGCAATAAAGCGAGCCAAACAGAGCAGATCTCGAAAAGATCGAGAGGAAGAGTGACAAGCTTTGCTGTATAGCGAGAATCGCTTGGTTTGTTCTTTCAGACCGTGTTTATTTTTCAGTGAGTGAATCTGTCAAACGAGAGGAGCGAGCTTATCCAAGAGCTTCATAGCGTGGATCTTCACCTGCCGTGCCAACAGTAGCTCTTTGCTTTGAGTCCGCTTAGCACGCCGGGGTTGGGGTCGAGGTGGTGGCAGCTGGCGCTGGGGACGAGAGCGCGGCGCACGCGGCGTCGAAGCTGAACATGAGCTCACGCACGTTCAAGATGCCGAGGATCTTGCAGTCCGATGGGTCGAGCGCGATCACCTCCTTGATGAGCGCGTTACACTCCTTGGACGCGCACAGCTTAGCCTGCTCGGCGTGGTGGCACGAAGTTGAAACTGCAAAAACTACACATTACGATGACCCTTGGATTCTCTAAAATGCATCAAACTACTGAAAGTGATCCTCGCAAGGTCCTAGTTTTCTGAAGTGAATGCCTACTTTAATAGTGAACATGATGACAATGAAGACGCCTGATAACTATGTAAGTGCGTTTCATTTCGAATATCCATTCACTACTGAAGCTCTGATGTCTGGGACTTGTGGTGATACCTGCCTTCCTGGCCTATACTTTCGAGAACTGGTGTGAAATCCTTCTCATATTGTAGCTCCATGGGGAGGGATTTTTTCTCACCGCCAAGTATGTGAAGCTGTTGAGAGTACATTGCACAATGTTCTGCGTGCAGGAGGTCGATCTCTCTTTTCAGATGCCGGTAGTATTGTACCATTTGTCAACCTGCAGGGCTGGTTGTGCAGTCGTTACTATGCTCGATCTCAAAGGACCTCTTACCTCTGGAGTCAACTGGGAAAGTGCAGCACGTTACTCACTGTATGTATCTCGTCAATAGAGCACTCGTGGTCCCCGTGAGACGACCAAGTAGGTAGGTCACCCACACTTTCGTCCAGTTGTCCAGGTCAATAGTTGTATGTTGCAGCTCTCCAGCGTTCGTCAATCGGCGCCACGCTTTCTTCGGATAGGAGAGAATCGCATGCGACTGGAAAGTTGAGGTTTATGAGCGTGGCGGTGGGAAGGAATAACAATGAGCGGCTACGTGTCGATTCGTGAGTAATGAATGATCCGCCCACGCCTTTCGTGCAAACTGTATTTCATGAGTCATTCTACAACAGAGAGCAATGCTGGAGCAACGCCAGCCAGCAGAGAAATCACCCGCTCGTAGCCGCATCAAAATCAATCTCTTTCCTCATTATTTGTTTAGCGCACGGGCTCGTTGTCATTAGAGCTGCGTCTGCGCTTCAGGTTTTGTTTCAGGGATTGTTCATTTTGTGCTCACACACTTCTTAGGCTCGCGTTTGTACTGTACTTTCACTAATAAGTAGTGGTGCATTTTTGCACGCTAAAAATACAAAAGGGCTTTTCCAAATAGAAGATACTATACAAAATATAGGATTAAAGTACAATCTCGGCATCGGAGTTTCCTTCCATAAACCGATAAAATGTATCCTTTATGTCCACTTTTTTTAAGCCTTCTAGTCTGTCTGTTGGATGTTGTCCGAACGGCAGAGACAGCGAGGCTCACACTCGGCTCACACTCGGCTCACATTTTCATTTGGAGCTCTTCGCTCTCAGCATTACCGCATCACCAAGAGAAAGAGAAGAGGAAGCGAGGAAGCCGCCGCATTTTCGCTCATCTTCATCTCTCTCTCTCTCTCGCTGTGTCTGCGTCTGTGTCTGCATCTGTGTCTGCGTCTGCTCTGCTGCTACGAAGCTGATACGCCTCTCACTCGTTCACTCACTCACTTAATCACTCACTCCTCACAGCAGTCCAGACCGTCCAGCTGACCGAGATGGCGCGCCCGTCCCACGCAGGCACGACGTGGGTGCCGCTGCGCGAGAACTACTTCGCGACGCCGCTACTGTCGGCCAAGGAGAAGGCGTACCTCGTGCGCAAGTCGTGCGAGGCCGCACAGGAAGTCGTGGAGCGCGCGCGCAGCACGGGCGGCCCAGTGCAGTGGCGCCACATCGAGAAGTACCAGGACGTGCAGATCTACGCCGGCCAGCCGCGCGGCCCCCACGGCGCGTCCACGCAGACCGCCGACATCGTGAGCATGTGCGGCGTCACGAGCGTCGCCGCGAGCGTCAAGGAGGTCGCGGCGCTCTTTGATCTCTCGACCACGCGCGCAATGAAGGAGTTCTCGATGGACAACCGCGACTTGTTCTTCGACGCGATCGTGCTCTACAACCTCAGTCCGCGCACGAAGGAGAAGCCGCTGCACCAAGTGACAGCCAAGTGGATCGCGGTCAAGTGCCCGCGCGGCGTAGAGGACCGCGACTTTTGCTATCTCGAGTGCCAGGACAAGTTTGTCGACTCGCACGGCCGCAAAGGATGGGTCATGTGCCTCCACTCGATCAAGCTGCCCGGCTGCGACGACCTCACGCGCGAATTTGGCTTTGTGCGCGGCAGCTTCTACCACTCGGGCGTGATCGTGGTCGAGACCGATCGTCCCGGGTACGTGGACGTGATTCATATGCTGCAGATGAACTTTAAGAAGAACACGCGCGTGTCGCCGAGCTTCATGCGCGAGCGCATCGCGTTTGTCGCCAAGATCCGTACGATGATGCGCAACAAACGCCTGAACGAACAGCGCTACCTGAGTGACCTGGAGCTCGTGCCGAAGAAGTACCGCTCGCGATGCACCGTGTGCCAAGACAGCTTCAGTCTGCTGCTGCTGCGCAAGATGAACTGCCGCAAGTGCGGTGAAGTGGTTTGCGGTGCGTGCAGCAAGGAGTTCGACGTGAAGAATGCCAAGTTCCTGGATACCGTCAAGCTGCGCGTGTGCATGCACTGCTTCCAGCTCATCACGACCGTACCGAAATCCCAGATCCCGATGCTCGAGCAGTCGCGTACGTCGACGACCATGAGTCTGCTCGGATACTACGAGGACGACCAGCGCGCTTCTTTCTTGACGCAGGTGCCGTCTTCCGCCGCAGAGATGGCGGAGCATAACAGCCAGCAGCGTCGCACAAAGATCTTCTTACAGTCCATGCAGCGACAGCGGTCGTCGGCGCGCGTGCCGAGCAGCGGACCGCCGATGACTACGGAGATGTACTATCAGACGCCGACACGGAGCACTCAGCCGCTGCGGCCGTCGCAGCTGGGCGTGCACCCGAGCCGAGGCAGCGTCGTGGATCCATACACTCGAGACACGATTTCACACGCAGCGCCGTCGTCCCAGCAGCGTGCGCCTCCCCACTCTGCGTCCATTTTCGATCGACCCTACCCTGCTGCAGCTGCTGCACCGCAGTCTATGCCTCGGGATTACGAGTACAACCGGCAGGTCGAGTACGTGCACCGCCAGTCAATGGGAGCAGTGCCTCGCTCGCGGTCGACCTCGCGTGAAGATGCGGCTCACACGCGGTTGGAAGCACGAAAGCAGCATAGCCAGAGCTACATCAGCGCGTACCAGTACCAACAGCAGCAGCAGCTACAAAACCAGCACCTCATGTCGCAATCGTCCTTCGAGTACGGCATGGCGGATCTCCCGCCGCCTGTCGCGTATCCAGACAGCCTACGAGGTTCGGAGAGCAAGCGGCGGGACTCAGAGAGCTCTGAGTCGTCGACAGGCTCGATCGACATTGACGCGGAGGAGAGTCGAAAGAGCGCGAACTACCTGCAGCAACAGCAGCAACAGTACGTGCACGACGACGTTGGCAATGGAGAGCGAAGCCGAGCGAACAGTCGACTGACCGCCCCTGTTCCGCCACCGTCATCACACTACTCGGACAACATTGACAGCCGATTGGACCGCCACACTCGGTCTCCTCAGCCACGATCGCCTCCGTCGTACTACTCGGACGAAATTGAAGGGCGAACGCATCTCTACAGCGCCCCAGCAGCTGTACCGCCGCCACCTCATGCTGCCCACTCCTACTACTCGGACGACATGGACGTGCGAGGAGGACATTGCAGTGGCAACGCCATTGAGGGCGATTCGGAGGGATCAGTCGGCTCAGGAGACGAAGGCGATGTGGACTTTTCCGACTTGTCGGTGATTCGAACGCAGTTGCTTGTAAACCCAGTAGTCATGCATCACTCGCTTGCGTCACTTCGAGACGATGAAGAAGAGACGAAAGCACAAGAATTCTCTGACACCCCAGCGCTTCCGCCGCCCACTCCATCAGCGCATCGTGCGACGCAAGAGATGCTCGGTCACGATTCCTCTATAGCGTCGTCTTCATTCCACCAGCTCAATTCGGGAAAGGGAAACGACCGCGAGCAGACGACTGTCACCGCCACGGAAACACCGATAGGAGAGCGCACGTCCGAGTTGCACGAGCCTGAACCACGCGAGTCTGGGCACGCGTACGACCTGCGCGACTCGGAGCTTGGGCTGAACACTACGATGTGCGACACGAGTTTCTTGGATTCGGACATGCGGCAGTTCCACGATCAGTCGTGGTTCATGAAAAATGGACGCCCATCGTTTGAAAACGCGGAAACCCAAAGCACAAGCGCAAGTCAGCAGCAGCAGCAGCAGACAGGCAGCAGAGATGGATCTGTACACAGCTCGGAAAGGTTTTCGGATGAGCGTTCGGCGTCAACTACTCTGAAGCGAACTCCAGTCGACACAGCGTTCACTGCGTCGCGCCCGCTGCTGTCTGCGAACAACCACGTGACGTCGCCGACGAACTCGTACGAAGGGATTCCATCGCTGTACGCCAAGCCACGGACAAACAATCGCGCCAGCGGAAAACACCCTCAGTATCAGCGTTCTGAGACTATTCCGTTCAAGTACATGGACAACGACCGCCCGCCACATTCCTACTCGAGCTCTGCTTCGAGTTCGCGGAACGGCAGCTTTGTTCATGCTGCCAACAGAGACAAAGAAAATGTATCTCGACAAGGCTCTAGCTCCTCGATGGCGTCATCACCTGGTGGGAAAAGTAAAAAGTCGGTGACGATTTCAGACTCCAGCGCTTCAGTGGACGAGGACTTGGGACCAAAGTCGTTCTTTGGCGCTCACTCAGACGACATTCCGCCGATCTTCCAGCAGCCGCGGTCGATGGCGGGGTTTTCTGTGACTGCGACGTACGAAGTGCCGAAACGGAGCGTCGAAGAGACGAAAGAGCTGATTCGGAAAATGAGCGCGCCGGGGCTCCATGCTCCTGGCAACCACGACGAACCCGAGCATGAGAGTAAAGCGGCAAACAATTTGGAGATGTGGCTGGACGACGACGGTGACCGCGACTCGGAGTTTGGCGAATTTGACGGATCGATTCTGCATGTTGACACGGAGACTAACCAGGCGCAGCAGAGTCACTCAGAGAATGAATCCGAGGAAGAGGAGGAGGATCTACTGCTGTCAGCGCGGTCGCTGTACAAGTCATTCGGGAGCACGCTCAAAATCACGAGTCTCGTGGGCGGCGGCGACAAGAACGGCGCGTCTTTCCAGAAAACGTTTGACAAGATCCAGGCCAGCATCGACATGTTGTCCAGCGACGACGACAGTGAGGACGAGCGAGTTAAGTGACTTTGATGGCGAAACGGAGTTTGATGAAGAGCTCTTTTGGCGTGGTGGCGTTTGGAGGGATTGGGAGCTGATTCTGCGTGGTGAGTAGAGGAGGATTTTAGAAAGTGAGCTGGATGAAAGCAGGATAAGGAGGATCAGTGAGGAACGATCGAAGTGCTACCAAGACCCATCGTCATACAGCATCATCTACATCATAATTACAGTAACCATTTCATTTGCTTGAGAAAGTCAGGAATACGTACGTACGCTCATGTGCAAACCTATTCTGTAGCGACCTTGATCGTCTTGGTCTCTCCGTTGCGCAGGATCATGAGCTCGAGCGTGTCACCTTTCTTCATCAGCGAGAGCTGGTACCGCAGCGCGCTGCCGTGGTCGCCTCGCTCGAGCTTCTTGCCGCCAAAGCCGACGATGATGTCCCCCACTTCCACGCCAGCTCGGAAGCACGCCGAGCCTACGAACACGTCGACAACCTGACCTCCCGAGCCTTCGTAGCCCTGCACTCGAGTGCTGTCGCGCACGGGCTCAAGCACAAGGCCGATCGAGTTTCGCGGCGGAGGCGCAGCGTACGACTCGGATGTCGGCGTTGTGCGCTCTCGCTGACGCGCGACGAGCTCTGCGACGCATTTGACGATCCGATCTGCAAACATTGTGTCAGTCTCTCGCAGCGGGACCAGCACTGTCGACATGGAGCTCTTCGTCACGAGCGTGGTCAGACCTGGTGAGATCTGGACGTTCATCGCAGTGCCGATCATGATGTTGACGCCTCGGTTCGTTTTCTGAGCACCCCAGAGACTCGTGAGTGGACATTTCCACGTTATGCGAGGCGGTGACGGTCCCATCGCTGCTGCGGCAATGGAGCTGAAGTCGACGTGCAGGAACTGATGCGACGTGGCAACCACAGCTCGATTCAGTGGCAGGAAGACGTGAGCTTCATAGTGCTCGTTTTGAAGCAGCTTTTGCGGGAGTCTCTGCAGCAGCTGCGATATCATGGCTTCATCTCCCGAGTAAACCCGAAGGCGCTTGTCGCTTGTGTGCATCATGCGTGGCAGGCGGACGCGCGTGTTTCTCGCTTTCTTGTCAAAGACAGTCGCGGTGGCTGTAATACCAGCAGTGGTGCGCGCTGCCAGATCCAGGATCCCGGCAGTCGGCTTGATCGCAACTCCGATTAGTCCCTTGCCAACGCCTTCGACAAAGCCCGTGAGTCCGTTGTTGTACGCGCCCATTGCTGGCGCTGTGATCACGCCCGACACGCCTGCGAGAATGCCCTGCCCGAGTTGCTTTGTACCGTAGAGGAGACCAGTCCCAAGATGCGTGGGTACTTCTTGCCGATTGCGCGTGTTCCGCTCTTTGATGTACTTGCTGTCCATAGAGAGCGCCGCGATGCCAGCCGACAGCGTGCCTGTGAACTTACTGGCAGCATTAAACGTGCCGTACACCGAGTTCTTCACCAGACTTGCCGTGCCTCGCGAGAGCCCCAACACGAACTCTTGCGGTGACTTGACCATCCCTGCAACTGGCTCATAGAAGAAATCTTTCACGCCCGTGCCCAAGTTGGTCACAAGACCGATCGGGTTTCCTAAGATATCAGCTGCACCAACGAGCGCGTAAATCTGGAGAATTCCCTGGAATGTGTAATGTTGCTGGATCGTCGAAAACATGAACGCTCTCGTCGTGAACGAGTGGTAGATGTGGAGCGCGTTCAGGTTGAGTGATGCGCAGTCGATATTTACGAGGTTGGATTTCAGGATCACAAACACCACAGGAAGCAAGAGCGTCGCCTGGTCGTCAAAGAATGTTGCCTTGCTCAGATTGTTTTGCTGAAACGTAATGTGAATTTTCATCGGATGCAGCTGCAGCGTCTCGATGTACATGCGTCGCTCGATTGGCGGGATCTTCGCGATGCTAGCGTCTTCCGACGTATTCGCTGCTTGGACCATCCTATCTGCGAGTGCTGAGGAGCCACGTTGTAATGCTGCAGAATCACTTCCAGCATTTCCTGTCCGGGGCTCACTTTCTGCGCTACTGTTTTGCGGATAGTGAAGCAACACAACCTGCATGCAATCTGCGAATAGCGACGCAGCTGAGATGATCAGGAAGTCGTCGATCTGCAGGCGAGCAGGCTGAAGCATGGCTGAGAAGTACTTGATGTACTCCACGTCATCACCATAGCTTAGCCGAAAAACTGATATGTGAAGGAAACGTTCTTCGTCATCATCTTCTGCATGTTCACCATCGGCATTCGATCTTTTTCGCTCTTGCAGCGTTGGCGGTGTCATTGGTCGTGACGTTTTGTGAGATGAATCAATGAAGTTGGTCGACGAGAAGTTGTTGGACGGAATTGGAGTGAAAATGACTGGAAACATGGCGTTCTCGAGCTGGTTATCAAGCTGGAATGAGCCGATTTTGACTTCACACTGGTCGTGCTCGTTGACTGTCTTTGCGTACGCCAAATCGAGCTTCTCAGCAGAGAAGAGGAGGATCTCTTCAGGCGTGCTATTCAGCACTGACAGCAGAATGCTTGGCAACTTGAGGCTCAGGTTCAACTCGGAAACGAGTGTAGCCGCTCGCTGGATCACACTGCTCGAAGACTCGGTTCGATCGAACACGGGTGGCGCATTCTGCTTTCCTGTCAATTTATCACGAGGGAGCTCTGTGTCGTGGACGTGAATTGTCTTTGTGACCCCATTGAGATACCAGTGCAAATACAGTTGAGACGCAGATTTTGTCTTGGACGCTGGAATCTCCACTCGATGGGCTTCTCCTGGCTGGTCAAGCAGGATTTTACTATCCGCCGCCTCAGAGGAGTAGCTGATGGCGAGCATCCGCTCAAGCGATTGGAGAAAATATGCTTCATCCCACCCGAAGCAGATCTTCTCTCCCGGAAGCAGTCGTTGGGCGACCCCGCGATTGAAGTCAGCAGCCATCGCAGATTGCTCCGAGAGCTCCCCACTTCCGCCATCAAAGCACTGCTTGAAGTGGATCACTTCGTTCGCTGATGAGTTGATGATGCGGTAGAGTGGGAATGGTGCCATGTCTTCACTGGTAAGCATGATGTACACTCGAACTGACGACTCCACTCGAATCTCCACTCGCAGAACGTGCACTTGACTCGTGTACTTGTTACTCAACTTGAGAGCTGTCTCGCTCACTTCATGCAGCGATACTTTCCCACTCCACCGCCACCCTGTCACGTTTCCGTCACCTCCGCTCCCACCTCCTTGGATCTTCAGTCGGATACACGAATCCGACGGGATTGTCGGTCTCAGGCACCAATTGAATGACGTCGTCACACTTGGTCGCAGGACCACATTGTTATCCGCTGCGGCCGGCGCAGTAGCTACACCAGACGGATGCGCTTGCTTGGCTTCCTGTCCGTGATGTGAGCTTGGGACGATATTGCATGCTGGCATGCACAAGATCTCGTGGCTTGTCCGATTCAATATGAGGTACCGCTCAACAAACGTGACTTTCGTCGTGAACGAGTCGATCTGCTCCAGAATAGCCACAAGGTCGTACCAGAGTTTCTTGGCTTCGTCAAAGAGACGCAACGAGCTGTTCGCTCCTCCCATCGCTGCGTCGAGTCGGAATTGCTGGACGCCAGAGTTCGGAATGGTGTTTCCTTCGATTTGGATGTTCAGAAAATTGGACTCGGAGCAGTAGAAAAACTCCATCTCTCCCTGGATACTAGCAGACGAGCAGTTCGCGTTTGAAGAAGAAGCTGCAGCAGAAGCTCCGCTTCCCTGACTTCCTCTGAACACTGTTGACCGCCCTGTTGGACTCGCTGGCGTAATTGTGGCGCCATTGAGCGCATTTAATTTCGAATGGATTAGCTCCAGTTGAGACGATCCGCAGCACGTAGCTGCTTGCTTTTTGACGGCGCTCGTCATGCTGAAGAACGCTTTCGCATTCGACATCTTCGACTTCGCTTTCGCGCGTGGCTCGAAGAGAAGAGACAGTGGGGTGTCATTGTGAACCACAAACCGCGGCTGAATGATGACCTTGCGCATCGCGTTCATCTCTTGGCTTGCGCTCACGAAAGCCACGTTGATTGTCGCCTGCCGCGCACGGAAATCTGACAATGTACAAACGACGTCGTGTCCATTCGTGCTACTATTTGAAGAAGAGGGCGACGAAGGAGTCGAAGAAGATGAACCTGTTGAAGATATGGGAGACAAGCTATTGCCTGTGCCACCACTTCGCGTGTCACTGTTGGTACTACTTACCCCAACACTTGACGATTGTGGGAAAACGGTCGGCAGCACAAACAGCTTGCTCCAGCTGAAGCCAGTCATTGAGACCGAGCAGTACGTGTTTTCATGTAGAGACGACGCGAGGAACTGCATGTTGCTGCGTGGCGGGATCTTTTCGGACGCGACGAGATGGAAGTACTCGCGATCTTGAGCACCAGCGCGTCGCACTTTCTTGAACACAAACACGACAACGAAGAGAGCAACGCCACACTTGTTCTCGAAAGTGAGCGGCGGCAGCACGCGCATTTGCGAGTACCGCAGGCTACTGGCGTTTGAGGCGGTGAACATGCGATTCCATACACGGAAGAAGCTCCCGTTCGATCTGCAAATCTGACTTACATGCAATGGCTGGGAGCCGTCGAACATTCGCTGGCACTTGCAGTCGTAGTCGTCCAATATCAGCGAACAGGATGCAAAGTGCTCGGTGCAGTCTTCTTTCTCGCTGATAAAAAGCTCGTTGCTCCAACGATGGTCTTTTACACCTGTAGCAGCGGCAGTGGTGGCGAATGTCCCAATTGATTTGCTTGAGCCCCCAGTCGCACATGAATTGGCTGGGGCACTCTTGTGTGGCTTCACAAGAACTCGAACTGATGCAATGGCTTTGACAAGTGTGATGGGGATTCCACACGCACCATGCGCTTCGATTGTACCAACTTCGGTGATTGTTTTCCCGTCCTCTCCCAGAATTCCACAGTCCACCGCAACATCAGTGTCGTTAAACACGCGCACGAGCGACGACACCGTAAGTGTCCGATACCCAAACACTGACGAAATATCGAACAACGCAAGCAACACGGGAGGCTGAGCTGGAGAAACGCTTGTCGCCGACGCTGGTTTCGCTGAAGTTGACGCAATCGCAGGTGCTTTGCTCCGCGGTAGCACTGAGTAGACGTACTTGCCAGCGCTGTGAATCCTCACGTCTGTCAGCGGATGCCAATCGTCACATCCCCAACTAAATGACACGGTCTGATCGGCTGGAAGCGAGTGGAAGAGCGCAGTAGACAGCTTGAGCGGAACTTTGTGTCGAGGCAGCAAAAGCTCAGGTACTCGCTTTTGTCTTGGGGCGTACGAGTATCCTCGAGATGTGTGTGATGCCGCGCCGTTGTCACTTACCCAGTAGGATATTTCTACTCCGCAGTCGTTCGCGAGGTAGAACCCACAAGAAATGACACTCGCCCTTGACACTTGAATCAGCGCTGGGTCGCTCAAGAGCTGCTCCATCTCCCTTGTGATTGCACAAAATGAATCCAACAAACTCGGAGAGAAGTTGACGCTGAGCGCGTGAACATCACTGCCGCTCAAATCGATCGACGTGACCACCTTTCCTGCTTGATCATTCACCAGCGTCACATTGAGCGCAAACGTCCAAGGCTCCAGAATTGGCTCCCAGGATCCCAGGAACGTGTTGAATCCCCAGATGCTCATGCCTTCGTCATCACGAAGCTCGCTTTCGTTGTCTTCTGAAAAGTGGAGAGTGATTTCCACCACATTTGAGGCATCTGATGTCAAGGAAGGCATCATGCTCTCATCTTTCGCGGACTTCACCGCTTTTGGGGGCATCTCCACGCGGATCTTGCACATGGCGCAGAACGTGTATATTCGTGCAACGGGGGTAAAGTATTCACCAATCTCTCGCACAAATGTCACGCTTGCGTCTTCCAGAATCATGTTCACGATGATCTCGGTCTTGCGATTGACCTCACCAGTCACTTTGAGCGTATCTACAGATGTATTTGCTGCGAGCTCCACATCCGTCCCGGACATGTCACGATCCGCCACAGCGCTCTTCTGGAAATCCTTGTCTTCAAACTCGAAATTGGCTATCTGAGAAATCATCATCACGTCAAAGACGCAAAGTACTGCATGAAAATGCGTCAGAGACGCTGCAATCTTCATCACGCCGTTGCTTTTCAGAGTGTCGATCAGATCCATGTCGATCGCAAAGTCATCGCAGAGCACTCGTCGATAATCTGCTAGCGATAACAAATCTTGAGTAGAGA
Organism: Globisporangium spiculum; assembly: GCA_023335655.1. Lineage (NCBI taxonomy): Eukaryota > Oomycota > Peronosporomycetes > Pythiales > Pythiaceae > Globisporangium > Globisporangium spiculum. Next base: position 13,261 of record JAADVO010000411.1, on the reverse strand, counting down.
TTTTCCGTGAACTCGCTGACATCCTCCGTTGAGTCGGGGAAATAGGCGAACACGTCGGAGAAGGTAACGAGGACAGTGCGATTGCGACTGACGATTTCTGCGATTCTGATTCGGGTGGCCATTGGGCGGCGATTTCGAGCGACATCTTCCGCCCAAACAACTGCACATGCTGCAAACTTGCGTCAGAGTCACTATACCGGACAACAAAACACCCCGACAAGACCAGATGCAGCGCAGTATCTTCATCTTCTGCGTTACTCTCCATAGCTCGGTTCGGCGGTTCCTCATGACTTTCTCTGCCGCCATTGGGTCCGGGAAAATACTTTGCAAGCATGCAGTGCACTGCGCCTGTAGTCACCGACACGTTCACTGGACTCCCCGGCGGGGGTGAGTAGAACGGAAGCTGCGACTTGTGGAACAGGAACGGCTCTACTCGCGACGCGAAGTGGATAATTGATGGAGTCAGCGCGCATGCTTCCACGTGAACTCGAATATCTTGTGGCAACGGAGTCGCATTCGGATCGGATGAGGGTTCATGCTGATCAATCGTTATATCAATACACTGGTCCAGGGTTCCAGCATCAGGCGACGAATACATCTCAGCGCAAGACGTCAGGATTCTCTCCAGTGGTGCGATCGTTAAGCTTGAACTTCCACATTCTTCATCGCTCAACGCTTCTTTTGGCACCAGATCGACCTTCCACAGGGATGCCTTGGAAGAAACCACTCGATACTGCGCTCTCTCGGACGAATACCCGCTGATGAGCACTTTAACACCCCTCAGTTTTACCAGCGCAATCTCTCTTTCCTCCGGACTCAAGGCTTTTTTTTCCTGGTAGTCAAGGATACTGTTTGAACACAGCATACTCAAATTGACATCGCCAATTAGCACTTGCACATCCATAGCCATGTACTCGTCTCCACTTGCTGCACGAGGTTTTGCAAGGGGTTGGATCATCTCGCTCTCCGCAAAGTTCTCGTTGAGAATGCATCCAAACAGCTCCAGCTGCTGAAGATCCAGCGCCAGATCAATCTCCTGGTTCGTCTCAATCCTCATCGATTTCCTCTTCTCTTTGCGTTCTGCTGAGTCCGTCGAACTTTCATCGTGAGCAGCAACAACCTGCGCTTTACAATCGGAATCCCAATCAAGTGGCTTATACAGCGTCACTTTCACATGCCCACAAAGCTTCTCCATTTCTCTCGCGACGTCTTCAATGTCTTTGAACCCTTTCTTTTTCTGCGCAGCGGCTTCTTCGGCTTCCTTTTTCTTTCGCCTTATCTTCTTCTTTTCGTCTTCGACAATCGGCAGCGCCACAAATTCGATAAACACCGCTTTGTGAGAGAACATCCTGGTCTTTGACGCAGCAAGCTGTTGCTCTAAAGCGAGTCGGATTGCTTTCGCTTTCGCTGACGCAACCGCTTCGTCGACCGAGCCGATTGCATCAGTGTGGGGACGAAGATCCGAGTCAATCATGCACGTCGAAATGTGCGCATCTTCGATCTGGATCCGCAGCTGCTCCATGCGAGGGCAATCAGGATGTGGTCTGGATTTGATGACCACTTGCTTGACGTCAATCTCCATTCGCTCAGGTTTCTTTTGCCTTGCAATGGGATTGCCGATCGCTCCTCGTGGGAGAAGAAGTTTGATTTTCGTGAAATCCGCGTCGATTTTCGTCCGCTGATCTAGCAAAACCGCACCAACAGGCAGTGTTTGCACGCTGATCCAATCGAAGAAGCTAATCAGTTGATTTTGCAGGTAATCACCGAAGACGCCGAAGTGAGAGTTCACATAATTCAACACGATACCGGAGCCATGAAGGTGGACGTAAGTGGCTGCACTGGTTCGATGCGTTAGCACACCACACCCAGCACTCTCCACAACGACAGTGAGCGGCTCATTCACGCTAAGCAGCTCACAAACTTCTTCGCTGATACTCGAACCTTCAGGCGAAGACGCACTACATCCCTCGCTGCTTGGTGCGCAATCGTCAGCTCCAGAGACGAATCGAGACGACTCCAACGTGACGCCACCTTTCGCGTAAAATTTGACAACGAGGAACGGGGTTTTCAGCGTCGTGATGTCACCGAACAGACCTTTCCCTTGGAGCTTGAGCGCGAACTTGTTTGACTCCGTGCAGTGAGGGCGGCAGTAAACGTACCAGCGCTCAATATGCAGCTCGATCCCAAAAGGTCCAGGTGGCTCAACTTTGCTCGCTGCGGCTCTGGAGTCAGCATCGGCGCCACTTGTCTTTGATTCATCTGGATTCTCGCTCGCGGGTCTATCCGCATCAGTTTCGTTGCTTGATGTTCGACTTGACGATTGACTTGAAGATGCACTGCGACTGCCGAGTGCGGAGTTCCCCAGGAAGTATGACCGAAACAATGCCACCAGCAGATCTTGGTCCCAGTACAAGACAACTTGCTGCGCCTTAATCTTGCCCTTGAACGGGTCGGCACTGCAAATCACGAAGCTCGCTTTTGGACCAACCTCCAACAGTTTGCACGTGGGCGCTCCTGTCCTCGGATCATACACTGGGTCAGGTTCTGGGAAGGTATCGCACTCGGTGTGAGACTCGCCAGACTTTGCGATTTCTTCGTTCACCTTTGCAATAGCTTCAGCGGTGCTTATCTTCTCTTTTTTGCTGTCCTTTGATATGCTCTTCAAGCGCTTGAAAACTGCCAGTGAGAGAATATCCACGGCAGCGGCTTGAGCAGAGGAAGAGAACTTTGCTTCCACGTTCACTTCCTTAATATCCAGAACCAGGTCGATAGCTAGCTGTTCATCGCCGACAGGAGGTGACTGCTCGTCACCTCCAGTTGCACCACTGCAAGCTCGGTCTTCTCCTTCGAGAACAACCAAAATCTGCGGAATCATGATCAAGAGCCCAAATCGCTCGTCTTCGTCATCAAACTCTTTGATCACAAACGAGCTGGTGCTTCTGTGCAGCTTCTTGCTTGGTTCTCCGTCTGAATTGACTGTCTCTCGCGAGATGCTCTTCGAAGAGCTTGGTGATGAGATTGTATTCTCCTCTGCTTCTGCTTCAAGTTTAAGTTCTGAATGTCCCCACGATGCCGATGCTTGAAGTACTTGACGATACTGCGCGCTTGACAAGGTGAAGTATATCGGTGGAGCAGTGCACTTCATTGACCACTTGGGCGGTCTGTTCTGCTCAGTGATTTTCTCACCGTGAAACATGAGCCGTGTTTTCCTCAGAATCGTCGAGTACTTCCGATGGGTGAGATCATAATCGCTGATGTTCATTTTCATTGCTCCGTGGCTTGGTACTCTTCTAATGTCTTTCAAACCGTCTTGGTGATGTAACAGTTTGACTCCATGCGGTTGTTGCAGATCGGACACCGATTCATTCTCGTGGGCATGAGTCCCATCGTAGAAGAGGATCGTGACACTTTCAATTGAAAACAAGAACGTGTCTAACAAGTTTCCACTCTTGAAATCCAAGTTGACAGATTGCACTTGCAGAATTGGGGACGTGTCCGTTGTCAGCACAAGAATGTCCACTTCTGGGAGTCGAATACTGAACTCAATAGTTCGAGCTGGCGTTGCTGATGCTGCCAACTGACCTGGCTTTGCTGGCTTGTTGCTTGACGACGACGGCGCACTGGGTCCAGCAAAGACAGCGTTGTTCAGCCATTCAGACGAGTACGCGAGAGCATCTTCTGCGTTCTCTTTCAGCGCCGGAGATACATCGACCTGAGCCACAAAATACGTCTGGAGTTTCGCTGCCACGGACAAGTTGTGGATGTAGCGGAAAGGCTCAAAGCTGCAATCCAACTTGAACTTTGTCTCCGACGATTCGATCTTGAGATCCAAGAAAAGCTTCAACGGAAGTGTGGCGACTGCTTTGGCTGCCCCAGCACTTGTTTTTTCAGACCCTGCTTGATCTGTTTTTACAGCCACCGGGGTGGAGTTGGGCGATATCAGCGAATAGAAGAGTGGCTGGGATAGTCGCTCGCCCGTCAACGGATCACCCACCTGACTGAAATCAAGCATGCGGATGGATGTTATACTCGACGATATGGAGCTTGACCCATTCCGTTGGAAAATCGCGAACACGAATTGCTGCAGCTCAAACTGTAAAAACTCCCGCGTGGATCCAGTCGTCGATGCGCTGTTGTAGACGTAATGCTCGATCAGCGACAGCCGGATACTCGAAATTGCCACATCTATCGCGAAAAGGATGGTTTGCGAACTGCTGTTCTCTCGCTCCTTGGCAGCCAGCGCTTTCGAAGATGCATGCATTTGCTCGCTGAGCGTGCTGTAAAGCACCAGTTTCTCAAGCGGGTCGAGCGAGCGAAGACCGGCTGCAGCATCTGAATCCTGGCTGTGAGACCGAGAGTTCCAGCGTGCTTTCCAGTTGGATAGCTTCTTCACCGAGTCGTGACGGGCTTCCTCTAGCTCCAGCTCTTGCGCAGCACATATTCGAAAGAAAACAATGGAGTCGACATCCAATATGTCTTCAAGTTCATTGAGGCGACATCGCTCAGCGACCACGCTCTCAACGGGCAGTTTCTTCACAGCAGCTCGGAGCATTCGCTTGTGCAGATGGATATACTCTTTTTGACACTTCCATAACACTCCAAAGAGCTTCCAGTCACATGGAGGCCTAGGGCTGTTGTACCTGGTCAATGCGGGCGACGACGCACCTGGAGCCAAGCCCGACAGTTTTTTTGACGAGAGCGAGTACATCACTTGAACACCAAAAAACGCGTACTTCCACCATTTCTTCGCATTTCGCTTCACAGAAACAGTTGGGCGCTTTCTCCGGCAGTGGATTCTCTTTAAATACAACTCGTGGGTCGAGATGAAGTTGATCACACTGATGAGGTCGTTGCATTGGTCCGGGGTCACCGAGGCATTGATCGAGCCAATATCACCGACGAACTGGAACTTTGGGATCGAAAACGCGGTGGTCTCGTCGTGATTCACCGTCATCTTGATATTGGTGTTGAACGGGTGAATGATGTACGAGGATGCAAGCGGTTCGCGTCGCCGTGCAGAGACCAGATCCTGCACGCTCGAAGTGTCGTCGCAATAGAAGCCAGCGAGCGCCATCTCCAGGATTTTGTGCACGAACGGCGTGTGAGACTGCGCGCGATCAACAAATGTGACGTGCCCATTCGCGTTTGTTGTGTTCACAGTGATCGAGTCGATGGTAACCCCGAGTGCCAGTGGGTTCTTTGTGAGCAGCTGCGTCGTGTCTTCGTACCGAATGTGGATTTTGGAAAACTCGAACGAGACGTTGTCCACGATGTTGTGCAGGATCTTCTCACGATACCCCCATGATGCAGTCGTGTCGCCACTCGAATTGTCGCCTGATGCTGAAGGCGCATCCTCGGTCTTGTTCTTCTCGAGCAGCTCGCGCACGCGCACTTCTTGCTGCTTGGCCCAGCGAATGCGCAGCGCGTACGAGTCTTCTTCTTCCTCCTCTTCTTTGCTGACGGTCGTGACTTTGCTGCTGCTCTTCTGCTGCTGCATTCTCTGTCGATGCAACTCCTCTTCGTGCGCGGGCACGACCAGCAAGTACAGATCTTCGATGCGGATCGTCACGGCTTCTTTCGTGAGGCGCTTCCAGGGCACTTTCATCGACAGCCTCCCGAGCGTGCCGGCCTTGACGATCAGCGGCAAATGGAACTTGTCGAGGGAAGATGTCTTGAGCTTAAGCTCGCGGAACTCCACTTTACCGCCGAAGAGTGCGATCTTCATCTTCTCCGAGTCGAGCCCGTCGACCCATTCCGAAATATACTCAACCAAGATCGTCTCGACGAGCTTCTCAAACATGGCGCTCTACTGTTCTAGTGAAGTGAATGGGGGCTGGGAGCGCGTGCAAGGTGGACAGAAGGCGACACAGACAAACATGCACGCCCTTGTCGTTTGATTCTCGTGTAAACGCAGAGCGTGGAGCTTGTCGTTGCCTTCTACCAGAGCAGTGGAGACAAGTGCGCGTGGTTGCCGGGGGCCATGGCGGACGGATGACTCTTGGCGGCAAAATGCGACAATGGTTTGACTCAAAATGCGGGCAACGCACGAAACCACCACCTGCTATATGTTATAGCTCTGTTAAAAATGGACTGCGTCTTGTGAGATGTTGTATCAATCTTTACCTTCATAAATCGATACAGCTTGCGCTGAGGAGTCTACTCTGGCGCAGACAATGTGGCGCAGACTGAAAGTGCAACTTGCGGCGTTTGAGGTTTGCGGGAAGCCATGGGGAAATGGCGCACGAAGCGCAAGAACCTGCAGAAGCGCGAGAAGCGGCGCGTGTTCGCGGCGGTGCACGCGGAGATACGAGCGAGCGTGAGTAGCACTGATGACCTTGCGCTGTGTGCACATTGTGCGTTTGTTGTGCGTTGCATCACGCCTAGTCGTAGCTGATGTGACGTCGATTGATTGGTTGGATTGACTGGCGTTCCGCGATACAGGAGGACGCGCTGTGGACCGCAGAAGCTGAAGAAGCCGAGCGCATGCACAACGAAAAAAAGCGACAGCACGTGCACAAGCAGTGGTGCAGCGCCGTCGACAAATCGAACGCAGCGTTCCAGAAGCAGAAGCAAATCTTAGAAGAGCGGCAGCGGCTGATTCTCGCGATCCGCCAGGTCTGTGGTGGGCAACTCAAAGTGGTTGCTGTGTTAGCGAGATGTGGATGGGTAGTTAACAGTGCTAATGTGTGTATCTAAACATGGGTTTCTTGTCAAATGACAGCAAATGGAGCAAGCCGAGCTCGAAGAAGAAGGAGGCGAGACCCAGAAAGACGGAGATGGTATCTCGACACACGATGGAGGCAGCAAGAGCCCAGCCTCCATGAAAACTGTGGCTGTTTATTCTGCTGACAAGAAAAGATCAACTCCAGCAGCTAGAGGGTGTGACCCAAAGTCGACATTCATTTCCGATGCTGACGCTGCAAAGATTCTGGTAAGCTGCAGACCAGCATTCGTTCTAGTGTTACAGGAACGCTGATGATTTGCTCTTTGTTTCGTATGTTGCTAACTAACCATTTTCATGTTGACCGGCATAGGCTCGAGAAGCGCAAGCAAAGGCGTATGAAGCGATGAGAAATGTGCAGGTGCTAATGCGTGCTTCTGACCAATGGGCTCGTTGGCAAAGGAGAAGAGCAGTTGGACAAGAGGGAGTTCACTTCAGGCCTCATCCTTACCATTGCTAGATATCTTCTTTGTGTCCTCTTGATGTCGTGTTTGTGTGTGTTTGTGTGTGTGTGTGTGTATGTGTGTGTGTGTATGACTGTACATTGGAGAATGCGTGTTCCCGAGGCAGCGTTCCTTAACGGGTCTGCTTACTGTCCTGATGGAGGTCGACGACAGAAACCAACCGCCTGTGCGTCCATCTCGCTTGATATTTCCTGTAGGTGAAGAGCTCTGCATCACAGAGAGACGGGGCATCGAATGCGCGTCTCCCCTGTGTCTTTTTCACACGAACAGGATGCTGTCCATTTGGAGCACTGCAGTGCAGCAAAGCCCATACTCCACCTCAACAAAGTCGATTTCTTCTGTTGAAGGTAAAGAGCACGTTGCATAGTGGCGATTAGAGATCGTAGACTAACTCTTGTCTGTGTGATTGAATCTTGATGGCAGCACATGTATGTCCCAACTACGCAAGACCTTAGTAACGAGAATGATGGACGTGAAGCACTCGCTGAATTTTACAAGGATGTGGTGAGCGAGATCCAAGGCTTCGGCACTCTGATGCGCATGGAGGTATATGGAATATCGACTCTAGCAACGTTGTTGTCAACATTCAAGGCTTATCCTGTGGTGTGTTTGTTGACACGTTATGCATCTAGATTGTCCAAAACCTGGTTCCGCATCTCAAAGGCCACGTCTATGCGGAGTATAAATCTTCAGCGGAAGCATGGAAAGCCTGGCGCGCACTGCGCTTGCGGTGGTATGGTGGGCGGCAAATTCAAGCCGAGTTGATCGCGTTTTCAAGCTGGGAGGCTGCTTCGTGTGGGGCATTTTCCCAGTCCTGCTGTGCTCGCGGGAATGCTGCATGCAACTATCTCCACTTGTATCCTATTCCGCAAATAGTCGCCACCCCAGTGCACACCGCCCGAGGTTTCGAGAAGCAGCACAACGATATTTTGCAGTATTTCGAAAAAGACAGAAAAGCAGAGCACGGCTCTTCAGCGTCAGTTTCTGGCAGCGTACGCTCAGCTGCTGCTCAATCGAGGCCTTCGCGGGATCGAAGTTGTGAATCAAAGAGAGCTCGCAGCCGAAGCTCCAGTCGATTAAAGCGCGACCATCAGCCGCGAAAGCGAGAAAGAAGTCGAAGCCCAAATCGGAGCACTCGTACTGGGAGCAGAAGAAGACCTTCAAGCGAGTCGTGAAGCCGAAGTCAGAATCGGAAGCCCAGCCGGTCGCGTAGAAGCAGTCCAGGAAGTCGAGAGCAACAATGACAGAAAACCTCACAGTTCACAGCACGCAGGTAATGCTGAAATTTTGAAAGAGCGATAAGCAAATCGTCGCTTGGCTGTGAACAGCGACAGCGATGCGTTTTTGGACAGGTGGCACCTTGTTCGGTAAAAAAATATCAGTGTTGAACATTTTGTTGATGGCGATGTGTGTTCGCATCAAGAGATCAGCTGTTTGAAATTCGGGTTCGGCTTTGCTCATGGGGCGAGTGGTGCTTCATCATCCGAACACTCTGTACCCACAATCTCCGAGTACCAGCGAGAACCAGCGCGCTGTGAGACACAAGTCCACCCTGTTCAGGTGCTGTAACGTGACTTTACATGCATTGTGGTCAAGAATGTTGGTAAATAATTGATTGATTGATTGGGTAATTGGATCCTCACAGGCAAATCAGCTCTTCTTTACGATACCCAAAAAACGCGTGCGAAGACAGTCAAGAGATCGAGCTGCTGCAGCTGCTACGATGGATGGGCTTTGGGTAACACGAAGTGATCCCGCAAGTGATCAACGGCCACAGAGGCTTCCACCCCATGCATCTTATAGAGCTCCCCAGTTGGTGTGTGCGAAAGGGCCATAACGATCTGTCTTGCCCAAGAGCTCCTCAGTTTTCAATTCTTCAGCTCCATGGCGAATGCAAAGTACTCGACGTTCAGCAGCTCGCAGCAACAGGGATCTAAGCGTCCAGCGCTCTGTGGTACTCCAGACTGCTGCTTTCATGGGTCACTCCATTGATGGCACTGGGCAATGATAAGCAACTTGCTGGCTACACATCTGGGAACTCAGGCACGAACACCAAGCCTCTCAAGTCTCGATCAAGTACACTCGCGACTACGCGCAGTGCCACTCGATTGGGAAATCGTTCATGAAGTCATTCGGCTGGCGGTTCATGTTCGCTGGGCTCGCCCTTCTAGTCGCAATGCTCTGCAACCTGTTTGGACCCCTCGTTTTGAACCACGTGCTCTCTGGCTTGACATCCCAAGAGTACGACATCCAAGATCTCTCGAAGTGGATCATCGCGCTCTTTTGCATAAAGCTGATGCAGGCATTCGCGAACAACTACGGAACGTTTGACATGGAGCTAATGAATCTTCAGTTCACGGCTGCGCTCAAGAGCATCATGTATCAGAAGACGCTACGGTTGAGTCCGCAGGCGCGCAAGAAGACCTCCACGGGTGCGATATCGAATATGCACCAGACCGATTGCTTGTACATCAACCTGGCCGGGTACTACATTCATCAGATTTGGCTTCTTCCGTTGCAGATCCTCATCGCTGGGTTTCTGTTATACCAAGTGCTTGGTATGACGTGCTTCGCTGGACTTGGCGTTGTAGTGCTCATGCTGCTTGGGAACAGCTACTTCACGAAGAAAGTGCATGGTTTGCATGGAGGCTACATGCAGCTGAAAGACACCCGCATGAAGCGCGTCACGGAGGTCTTCAAAGTCATCAGTATCGTGAAGTTGAACGCGTGGGAAGACAAGATGGTGGCGCGGATCGGGGAGGCTCGAGCGGCCGAAGTCGCCAACATCTGGCAGTTCCTCCGACTGAATCTGTGGTTGAATGTCATCACGTAGGGGATGCCAGTCTTCGTCTGTGTCGCAGCGTTTGGAGTGCACGTCGGTCTCCTGGAACGCGAGTTGACCCCAGCGATCGTATTCACGAGTCTGTCTCTTTTCCAGCTTATCTAATCCCCGCTGCGAGGGATCACATGAGCGATCAGTATCCTGGTCGGCGCGAAGGTTGCCACGAAGCGCGTCGGGGATTTCCTGGACTTGACGGAGATTGACCCTGATAATGTGCTCACCGTCAAGCATCAATCTGCCCACAAATACGTTGGCGACAGCGTCATCATCTCGATCGAAAACGGCGATTTTAGCTGGGATGAAGACACGCTCCAGCTTCAGCATGTCAACTTGAAAGTCAAAGCGGGAGAGTTCGTTGTCGTTCATGGCCGTGTCGGGTGTGGCAAATCGTCGCTCTGCTCGGCGCTTCTGGGCGAGACGATCAAGTGCAATGGCTCAGTGTACGTGGGCGGCAGCGTTGCATACTGCTCGCAGCAGCCGTGGATCCAGAACATGACAATGCGCGACAACATCCTCTTCGGACTCCCGTACGACCACGCCAGATACGAAAAAGTGCTGGATGCGTACGCGCTGAGAAATGACTTGGCGACCATGCCAGCAGGTGACAAAACGGAGATTGGTGAGCGAGGCATCAACGTTTCTGGCGGGCAGAGGTCGCGATTGGCGCTCGCGCGCGTGTACTACAGTGATGCCGACATCTTCATCTTGGACGCGCCACTAGCGGCTGTTGACGCGATCGTGCAAAATGAGATCTTCCAGAAGTGCTTGCTGGGTTTACTGCGCCACAAGACCGTTGTGCTGGTCACGCATAACACTGAGATCATCGCTTCATCGTTCATTGACAGCACAGTAGCGATCGACGAGTCGTGTACTATGGTCCAGGCTCGCAACTCTTCACGCAACCATCGCCCACACCACGAAGCGAGTGTCTCCGCTAGCAGCACGCGCGTACCCGAGTCGCTCGTTTAAAGCACATAAGTCACCAGAACTGGATGTTGCTGTTGATTCACGAAGAGAGAGTGAGCATGCTCGCGTCGACGACGAACACGAGAAGCTCATCAAGCCAGAGCTTCGCAAGGAAGGACGCGTGAGTAGTTACGTGTTTGTCACGTACTATCGCGCTATCGGCGGATTTCCCGTGGCGCTGTCGGTGCTCGCCGCCCAGGTGCTGTGGCAGCTGCTTCAGATTTCCAGCGACTTTTGGCTCGGCAGATGATCCTTTGATGCGTTGTTGTCAGGGTCGAAAGCTGACCAGCGGGCAAGCGCAGAGTACAGGATGGCGTTGTACACCTTTCTTGGGGTTGCGTTGTCATCGGTGTTCTTTCTGCGCACGCTTACAGTGTACGGCTCGGGACTGACAGCCGCAAAGTCGTTCTTCGATCGCATGACAATCTCGCTCGTCTACGCACCAATGAGCTTCTTCGACGCAAATCCGATCGGTCGAATTTTGACGCGGTACTCGAATGACGTGAGTGACTGCGACTTCAGCGTTCCGCTGGTGCTCGGTGGCTTCTTCGCAAACTTGTTCTCTGTGGGGTGCGGTTTACTCATTGCTGTGATCATCATCCAGTGGAGGGGGTCGCTGCTACTCCCTGTCAGTGTGCTGTATGTCTACACCGCTGGTTTCTACCTCGGTCCTGCGCGAGAGATCGAGCGTCTGGACAAGACCACATGGGACCCGATCATCAGCCATCTTTCGGAATCCATCGAAGGCGGCTCGGTGATTCGCGCGTTCGGCGATCGGCGGCGAAGCCGATTCAACGCCACAAATGACTTGAAACTGGATGTCCGCAACAAGATCCGCTACGCGAAGCTTGCAGTCTCCCAGTGGTTTGCGCTGCGCATTCAGCTCATTGGCAGTGTGCTCGTGTTCGTGGTCGCGTACTCGCTCGTACTGCTCCATGACCAGCTTTCCGCGGCGATAATAGGGCTCGCATTCTCGTACGTGCTCAAGATCTCGCAGTCGCTGGAAGTCGTTGTGCAGTCATGGTCGCTGGTTGAGACGATGATGGTGAGTCCAGAACGCTTGCAAGAGTACATCGATGGTCCGCAGGAAGCCGCAGCGAGAATTCCAGCCATTGATCCTCCACCGCACCCTGCGCGGCCAACAGCTGGCTCAATCGAGTTCAAGCGCGTGAACTTTCGCTATAAACCAAGCGATCTGTTTGTGCTGAAAGGCTTGAGCTGCTCAGTCAATGGCGGCGAAAAGATCGGGATTGTCGGTCGCGCGGGAGCTGACAAGTTGAGCCTCACGATGGCGCTGTTCCGCATCAGTGAGATTTCTTCTGGTTCCATTTTAATCGGCGGTGTCGACATCAGCAAGATCGGACTCAAGACGCTGCGCGAGAAGCTGTCGATCATCCCTCAGAACCCAGTGCTGTTTGCAGGCACATTGCGGAACTGCTTGGACCCCTTCAGCGAGTACAGTGACGCTGAGTTGTGGAGCTCGATCCGCCAAGTGGGCTTGAGCGAGCGCATCAGGGAGGAAGAGCACAAGCTAGAGTACAACGTAGAGGAGAACGGTGAGAACTTCAGTGTGGGTGAGCGCCAGATGCTCTGCATGGCGCGCGCGCTGCTGCGCCACTCGCGCATCGTGATCTTCGACGAAGCCACTGCTGCGATCGACCACGAGACCGACAAGAAGCTGCAACAAGTCATCCGCATGGCTTTTGCCTTGTCAGCGGTGCTGACGATCGCGCATCGTCTCGACACGGTGTTGGACTCGGATCGCATCCTGGTGCTCGACCATGGTGAAGCAGTCGCGTACGCGAAACCACAGGAGCTCGTGGAGTGTAGCGAAGGGCACTTCTTCGACTTGGTCCAGGAAGGCGGATATCTCCACAAGTTCGAGCCATCATCGCATCGGTAGATGGATCACCAATAGAGATGCATTGGCGCACATTTGTCAAGCATCTTCATTGCTGTCTCGTGTCCACCAAAACTCGATCAGCATCGGAGAACCTCCGTGGACACTGGCAATAGCCTGTCGCGGCCAAAATATTACTTACGCGGCGTCTCTATATAGCCTATCGACAAAAATATATCCTACCTATAGCGGACTTTACGAACCTGAGGACTTAAGAACCCGGTAGGGCCAGGAATCCCTTGAGCACTTCGTGGATCTCGTCGTGCACTGGAAGTTTCTGTCGAGTTCACACATCATAGGCACATTGTTGTCAGTATACTTCTTGCAGTAGAGCCCGCGTCATTGCGTCCGTTCGCACTATAAAACAT
>JAADVO010000410.1:0-28383 GCA_023335655.1 Globisporangium spiculum | reverse complement strand
GCTGCACTACAACCTTCGTACACCGTTCATTGTCCCTGCGACCCAGTTCACTGTCACCTCGGTTCACGACGTGGGCTACGGCGTCAGCCACCACTACGACGAAGATGTGGGCAAGACGCTGTTTGAGACGGTTGTCGCGGTCATGGATCACTCGGGGAGGATCTGCAACAACGACACGCTCACTGATGTAATTCGTGAAGTGGTGAAGACGGCTTCGGAGCCAAGAGTGGGCATGGCTGTATCTGCATAAATACTCAGCTTTGTTCATTCACGACTGAGCATCAAATGCTACCGAGAGCAGACTGATTTGTTATTCATTCGAAAATAGGATAGGGTGGTAGCAAATGAAACCGTAGCGGATCCCACACGTACTTACATTATTGCTGCAGCGCTGGAATTCATCACTGAACTATCCACTGAGGAATTCTGCTGATCATCTGAGCGATACGCTGCACGAGCTCCCTCCGGTTCCTCGCCTGGCGTTCGCTACGAAATCAGCAGCTCCTGGTGGAGAGTGCTAGACAGTCAAGCGATGCTGCGTCTGAACTCCTGGAAGCTTGAACGTGCTGAATGGAGCAGGAGGCAGCGCGGAATTGGTCGTGCCTCCGTGGAATCTCACCGCAAGCATTTCTCTGGTGCTAGACTTCCAAGAGAACTCAAGACGTAGCGCAATCTGGAATTATTGGTGCATCGCAAGGAATTGTTCTTCAGCTGCATTACGTTCGGCAACACTTGATTCTGGATGTGAGCCTCCACGTGATTCAGATCGTTCAGGCTACTATTCGTCCGCTTGTTGGATCTTGCTGCGGCAGCGCGATGATTCGCGCCGAGCTCTCTACGAACGTGTCGAAACGCTCTTGTTGCAGCTGATCTGCCGGTTGCTATTGGATAATGCATTCCAACTCGCGGTTCACGATCATCAAGCCATTGAATCTGTCAAGTGTATGAACTGTCTGTTGGTGGTAGCAGCACAAGCATTCGCAGGAATGACTGGTGCTGGAATAAAAGCAGGAGTTGGAGTTGGACCACAGGCAACTGGTGGATAATGTTCCTAGGCACCGGCACCTTGGTAGGACTTGATGACGCAATGCGCTGCAGGAACTGTGGGTTGAGCCTCGGCGCCAGGGACGAAAGAATGGACTGGGTAGCTGCCGACACCAGTGCGCTTGCGGAACTGCACAATTGCTGGTGAAGCTGCTGCATCGTCTCGTGTTGATCGTGCAGTAGTTCTTCTTTCTGTACGTGAACCTGGACCTCGATCCGTTGCAGCCACAGTTGGTACTGTTGTTGTTGCTGCGAGCTCAGTTCTGTGTTCGCCACCACATCGCTTATCGCTTGGTCCATTACGTTGGGACGCAAAGGATGGTCGCCCGACACGTGTCTGCTTTCTTGCGCTAAACCAGGTAGAATCTCAAGTGAAGGTTTGCTTTATCGGAGGGTGATACAACTCACAAGGAATGGATCTGGGTGTCGATACGTACCCATTGTCTTACCCATTCTTACCCTGGGCGAGAACTAGTCTTGACCTCGTTAAAGTTTACACCTTCTGCAAAGTGCGACAGTTGTGAAGCTCCCAATTTTACTTGACGTTTGTGTGAAAATGAGGAAAAACTCTCTTAGTCAATGCCAAATTTGATAGTTTTTTAGGGTTTTCTTACAAACGCCAGGTAAAATTGGGAATTCCCGTGTAAAGAAAAGCGCGCACGGAACACGTCCCGCAATTACTCAAACGATACGGAAAGTGCGAGTACTGAATATTTGAGACCTTCCTGTACTATTATTGTAAATGCATGGTAATCAAAATATAATAGTGAAATATATGTTAGCTGATAGTCGTGTACAAATGTTTTCGAATTACATCTGCACATTCAAGGAATTTATCGCAAATGACGTTTCCCGTCATTTCCGCATTGCAAAAAGCCACAGCGCGCATCTCGTTGTCAAAAACGAAAAAGCAGGGAGCGGACAAGAGAGCGAGAGAGAAAGAGATGCCGATCATCACATTCGTGGCGCGCGTCTCCGACGGCATGCTGCTGGTGCGTCCACTGGCCCTCGTGTCGCTTATTGCATGTCTTATGTGTGTCTTGTGTGTGCACACGCTGCACGCGTCTTGTTGCGTGTCGTAGCAGTGCTGCGATGCTCGCATGTGTGACGGACTGAGAGTCAGATCGTATCCGCAACTGACCCAACTATTGCTATACTATGGTTTGCTCTGTGCGTTTGATTAGGTGGCGTCGATGGAGAGCATCGGCGACGCGAATGGCAACTTGGACACGTACAAGCAGCAGGTGCGCTTTGAAGGAGCTTTTCGCATTGTGTTGTTATTGTAGCAGCGAGTTGAAGCTCACGTGAGGATGGATATGGGGGCGTATCTTTGTCTCTGTGGGGTTGATTTGACGCATGAGCAGGGCAAGCAAGTGATGAAGAAGTTGGATCAGCGGTCGCCGGCCAAGTGTAGCATCGAGTCTGGCTCCTACACCTTCCAGTACGTGCGCATGCGCATGGGTTGTTGCATAATGATGGGTTCATTTTAGACGGGTGTCAATATTGACCTCTCTATCTTCCCTTATGCTCTGCGTAGCTACTTAATACAGGAGGGCGTGTGCTACCTGACGCTGTCGGACCGAAGCTTCCCGAAGCGCCTCGCGTTCCTATACTTGGAAGAGATCCACGCGGGCTTTGCCGAAGAACTCGAGCGCGACTACGGCGGCAACTGGCGCGACATCGTCACAACCGTCGCGCGTCCGTACGCGTTCATCAAATTTGGTGCGTTTGATATGGTATGCGGTTATCTTATATTGTGATAGCCCGCTAACTATGTCTCTGTTGTGTGGTGCACCCTGCAGACAAGTTCATCCAGAAGAAGCGAAAAGAGTACACGGACCCAAACTCGTCGCAGAACATGCACCGCCTGAACGACGACCTCGCGGACATCCACAACATCATGCGCAAGAACATCCAGGAAGTGCTCAACCGCGGCGAGCGCGTCGAACGTGAGTCCTTTTCCTCTGCTGTCATTCGCTTCGGCATTTAATAGGCAAAGTACATACTACGGTCGGTTGAGAACTAACATCTTGCTGTTTGATAACTTTATAGACGTGTCGCGTATTTCGTCCAACCTGGCGGACCGCTCGAAGGACCTGAAGTGGGGCGCGAAGAAGCTGCGCATGCAGGCGATCTACCGTCAGTACGGTCCCATCGTTGCGATCGCGCTCTTCGTCATCTTCGTTATTTACATCAAGTTCTTTTGAGAAGGTGGACACGTGCAAGCAGCAATGGCGTCCGCAGTTGTAAGAAATTGGCGCCAACAGTATGTGCAAAGCAGAAGCAGCATGGAGAACAGAGTTGTGCTGGCGAGAGTATATAGAGATGGAGGAGGCGAAGTCGGCGACATTCACGAAGAGCTATGTAGCTGAATTCGCTTTGGCTGGTCGATGCGGGCGAGGATGCGCTGTCCTCCAATTTGTTTGAAAGCGGCGCGGTCTTGTAATTCCGTCCACATTCAACCCTAAGCCCTAATGGTACCGCATTCGGTTATAATGGCATTTGTTGAGCTATCAGCAGGGAAATAATGCCTCATAAGAACAAATCGTAAGAGCATTTCCTGAAATTCCTGAGACTGAACAAATATCAAGAAGGCACCTCGTGGAGGAGCTTTGGGGTAATTTATGTAAACATTCCCGACTGATTTGACTTTGTTTGGCTGTGATTGAGGTGCACAGAACGGTTCAAGATCCACTCACTGATGGCTTGCGATGCGATTGATTTCCACATCCGAATGCATAGACTAGCAACTTGGACTTGGTTTGACACCACATCGGGATGGGATAGATATACTTGCACTCAGACCTGGATCCCCTGGTTTGATACCACGGGACAATAAGACTCTCTGTGAAAGACGTGAAAAGATGCACGCACACCGATGAAGGCTTCTAACCTAATAGATATTTTGCGAGTACTTTTACAATCGTACACACCCTGTAAGAGCTTTTTATGTCCACTATAGACCACTTCCCACAGTACTTGATCCGTTAATCTCAATGCCAACCTCTGGAGTCAGTCAGTCGAGAAAAGAGCTCGTCGCCCGATCATCGAGATGGAGCTGTCGGTGCCGGCGGCGAACGACCCGGCGGTGCAGCCCACAGCCCCCGCGCGCGCATTCTTCGACACCGGCGCTGGCGCAGGGGCCGGTAGCGCTGCGCTCTTCACTACTGCGACAGATGGCGACGCGCACGCCGCCGCGAAAGCCGCCGCTACCGCCACGACGCACGAAGACCAGACGACCGCGCTCGTGTTCACGTGCTCGGTGATGCTCTCGGTGGCGCTGCTGCTGCGCGTAGTCGCGAGCCACATGCAGCGCAGCAAGCACAAGTCACGGCGCGTGTGCGGCGGCCGGTTCCACTTCAAGACCGTGCTGCACGCGCTCGATGTGAGCGTGTACATCGTGCTCTGGTACGCGATCAGCATCGGCATGACACTGTTCAACAAGTGGTTTCTACGCGTCTGGGCCGACGGTGGGTATCCTTTCTCGACGACCATGACGTGTATCAACATGTTCATCAAGTGCCTGCTGTCGCGCGTCGTGAACGCGTGCAGCAGCAGCGCGTCGATTGCCGGCGCGCTCACGTCGCGCACGTACTGGCGGCTCGCGGTGCCTATCGGCCTCTGCACGGCGCTCGACATCATGCTCTCGAACCTTTCATTCTTCTACATCACGGTCACGTTCTACACAATCGTCAAGTCTGGTGGAAACGTATGGTACGTGGTACTACCTTCAGTCTATCTACTGCAAGCATCTTGTGAGCAGCTCCATTCTAACAACTTCATGCCTACCTTTCTCTTTCCCTCATTTTCGTCGCTACTGCAGGAACCTGTTGTTCTCGATCTGCCTGGGCCACCAGCGGCCGTCATACTCGCTCTTTGTGGTGATCCTGCTCATTTCGTCGGGCATCGCGCTCGCGAGCTACGGATCGATGCAGTTTGTTGTCCACGGCTTCGTGCTTGTGCTCGCGGCGTCGATCATCGGCACGCTGCGCTGGGTGCTCACGCAGTCACTGCTGAAGGAAATGGACGAGTCCACGAACCGTATCCTCGCCGTGGTGTACTACATCTCGCCCGCGAGCGCGTTCGGGCTGCTGCCGATCGCGCTCTTTTCCGAGGGTCAGCAGATGCTTCAGTCCAAGTTTATCCGCGAGCCGCACTTGCTCTTCGCGTCCATGGGCTTCATCTTCGTGAGCGGCTGCCTCGCGTTCGTGCTCATCTTTGTCGAGATCCTTCTCGTGAAGAAGACGTCGGCACTGTCACTGGGCATCGCGGGCAGTCTGAAGGACGTGACGCAGGTCGTGCTCGCAGTGCTGATCTTTGGTGACCACCTGATCCCGCTCAACGTGTTTGGGCTCGTGGTCGCGACCAGCGGCATGCTCTTTTACACGTTCCTCAAGCACTCGGTCGTGGATCTAGAGAGTGAGACCGAGATGACCAAGTACACGCGCGTGCCGACCAGCGATATCAGTGACGATGATGATGGCCTAGAGGATGATAGAGGCGAACCGGGTGGTGATGACGAAGGGCGAGGAGGCGTGAAAGCGCCTCCTGGAGGTGAGAAGTACCGCGTAGTGCACCACATCCAGGTGATCGACATGGACGAGCGCAAGCACCCGAAGCTCACATCGTCATTGTCATCCACGCGAGAGGACAAACTGGTGCGACGAGAGAGCAAAGAATACCATAACCAAGTGCTGAAAGCCAACAACGGGATGCATGTATAGAGAAAGACAGTAAGAGTGTGGAATGGTACACTCATAATAGTTTTAGAGAAAACGGTTCATACAGTACATGCAATTTTGTGATGCAAAATTGGTTCATACGCAGACTCAGCACTGATGAGATGGCGACATTTCTGCCTACAGCAAGCAGTGAGGGATGTAGTCCCGCAAGAGGCCGTCTCGGCACACGGTGAACACGCGGCCAGTGCGGGGCGCGATCGCGATATCGCGCACAGGATCGTAGAGCGGACCAGTGAGCTCCGTTGTTGAGACCGCATTACCATGATCACTGGTACCAGTTGAGAGATGGTTCCAGTTGCAGCAGATGCCGTCGCCATGCGCAGTCCACGCAGTCGCAAAAGGTCCTTTTGGGCTGCTGCTTGCGATCGCAATGCGGTTGATCGATGACGAGCTACGGGAGAGCAGCTGAAGTGGCGAGCTACAAAAAGTCACACAGAAACCAAGTGAGCCGTCACAATCAGTCCTACGCGTAGTCAGCATATACTGTTGATTTGGAAGGGTAGAGGTAAACAATGAACCTTGTGTTGCGCAGGTCCCACGTCGTGAGCAGACCGTCTTCGCTACCAGTGAGCAGCAATGGCGTTGAGCCCGAGACTGTAGCTGCGCAAGAGAGGATCGGTGATCCAGTACCTTGCACATTCATCACCTACAGCACACATACAACATCACCATTTGTCAGTCTCCACACCACAATCATAAAGGTAACAGACTTGCACAAAGACTGTCACGTACCAGTTGCTGCATGCGGATGTCGACGCCCAGCACTTCGCCGTTCTCCAGCCCAGCGAAGAGCACTTTGCCCTCGGTCTCAGCCTCCAGGTCATGTGCTTCTGGTGCGTCCCCTTGCTGGGAATCGCCAATCAGCGTCTTCGTCACCGAGTCGTCCAACACACTGAGACAGTGCACAGCGCTCTGCGCGTCATTGCCCCACTTGGCGATCACCTCTTGGGTTCCACAGGACCACAAGTGGATCAGTCCGTCGCTGCTGGACGAAAGCACGTTGCGGCCTCTGCCCAGGATCGCAATGTCCTCAATGCCTCCGCGATGTCCTTTCAAAACCGCCGCGCACTGACCAGTCTCCGTGCTCCAGATGCGCAGCGTAAAGTCCAGTGAGCCTGACAGCAACACTTTCGAGCTGGGGAAGAAGCGTACACGCATCACATCCAGCATGTGACCCGAGAGAGCAAAGGTTTCCGTGCGGTTCAGCGCGTCCCAGAGCGTACAGAACCCGTCGGCGCCGCCGACCGCGATGAGCTTCTCGTCATTCGACACGTCAACAGCGTGCAGCTGGCGCTTAAAGACGCTACCTTCATTCGCGATAGCAGTGACGTTCACCGTTGCGGTCGGAGCCTGGAACACTGTGCGCACAATACGCTGTTGTTGTTGCTGCTGCTGGTGGTCATGCGCGCCAATGTGCGCATGCACTTCGATCCACTGGTTCTCGCGCTTTGCGATCTCCACGAGGTGTTGCTGTTGATGGTGAGACGATGGCGCGTCTTCTGGCGCAAGGCGCTGACCGACAGAGGTTGCGCTCAGCTCCAGCTCATAGTGCGCGCTGGCCGCCGACTGGATCTGCACGCGGAGCTTCTCGTCATTGTCGTTGAGATTGTCGCGGCTGTCGACACGCACGGAGCGCTCGTAGACGTCCAGCCAGCAGCGCTCTTCAGTGTCCTTCCCACCTTCTTCTTCTTGTGCAGCCACCAGCTCCTGCCAGTCCGGCTGGATCTGCATGTAATAACAGTGCGCTTGCTGCTCGTTCTGCGTCATCTCGGCCAGGGCTCGTGATCGAAGTGATGGAATCGAATGATCGAATGTGGACTCACTCACAGTCAACTCAACTTGCTCGCGCGCCGACTAAGTACGGTTTCTTTTTGGAAGGCCCGCTCAAAAGATCCGTCGAAGCTTTTGGCGAAAAGGCACCGCCAGGATCAGTGGATGGATCCAATGGGTAGGCCACACCAGCACTTGCAGAGCTCTGCGTAAGAAGTGAGTGCCTGGTTGAGAGTGAGCACGGGTCTGATCGTCCTGCTGGCGATAAGAAGACTACGTACAAGTGTGTGAGTGAGTGAATGAGTGTGATGGAGCCGAGGCGCTTGAACGCCGCGGCGGTGGCGTCGTACTTCCGCTCCGCCATCACAGGTACCAGCAGCAAACGCGCGAATGGAGGTATGGGAGCAACACCGGAAGAATCGATCAGTGCCGCTAGTGCAAGTGTTGAGCGTGCTGTCGAGTGTAGTACAGGAGTCGCTCCAGCATCAGGTGATGATGCCGCAGAAGCAAGCGAAGCTACGCTGAACCAACCGCTCGCTGTTGAACAGGTTGTCGATCCTGCTGCTATTGATACCGCTGTTGTGGAGGATCATTGGCGTGTCTGCGCGTTTGGTGGCGATGAGAGGGGCAGCAGCAACGATCGCAAAGCCGACGACGAGACTGTTTGCCCCAGCGGCAGTTCTCTCCTTGAATGCAAACACGACAACACAGAAGAAGCAAAGAGCGATGCAACCTCCAGAAAATACGAAGTCACATACGAATACTCGCCCGAAGATGACGAAGACGAAGACAAGGAGTTTTACGGCGCGTGCGGAGGTGAAGCGTGCTCGCATGACGTTTGCAATGATGGTAGTTGCTACCACTCCAGTCAGATCAACAGCAGCAGCAATGGCGTCTCGGAGAAGAAGCTAGTGCTGCAATACATCGACGTGCTGCTGCAAGCCGACTCGCATGGACTCGGCTTGAACATCCAAGTTGCACAAAGGAATCCACTGTCCCAGTGTTCTCGAAATGGTTCGTCGCTGGTCGTGGCGTCTTTTCGGCGTTTGCATCCCCGCGACATTGGTCCAGCAGAAGCGACGCGGCAGATCCAGAGAGGTGACGTGTTGCACTCTGTCGACGGCGACGAGGTCCACGATCTGCAGCAGTTACACTCGAAGTTGCAGGGAAAACGACTTGGTGGTAGTGCAGACAACAATGAGAGAGACGCACCTTATGTACTGCTTCGTTTCCTGCGTCAGATGAGCTTGTTGAACGGGAGTGACTCTGCGTCGACATCGTCGCTCACGACCGAAGAAGAGGAAGAACCTGTCGTGACGAAGTCAAGCAATAGCAGCGTGAGTCCGCGAATGCAAGAGTATGACCCGCAATTTAACGCGACCGCTCACGGAATGGTTGGAGATGCGCGGCTTGGGAATACGCGCCAGGTCGCAATGGTCATTCGAGAGCTTGCCACAAAGAACCAAGAGCTGCAACAAGAGCTGGTCGCGTCCAAGTTGAAGCTCGCAGAACATAATATCCAGCTCGAGCAGCTTTACGCGCTATACGCGAAGACCAAGCTGGAGAGCTCACCGGTGCTCACATTCACAAAGAGCTTGCGGCCGTTTGGGAGACTGGCGAGTGCGTCCGAGAAGAACGGTGTTGGTGGCGGCATTCTGAGATCTGGATCAGCATCAAAACTTCATTCCGATATCGAGTTTGCGGTTCAAGCCGAACGGGAGCGACTACAGAAGCACTACCAGCTACAAAGGGATATTGAGAAGCGACAAATGGCTACGCGCCACCGACAGGAGCTACAGACACTGAAAGACACGATGGAGAAGAAGCTGGCGATGCTGGAGGTGGGGTTCCAAGAGGCTCTCAAGCAGCAGCAGGAGTCGAAAGTGAGCGAGCCGAGCATCGAGACGTGCTCGTGTGGAACGTGGATGCGGCTTCAGCAAGAGCTGTACATTCACCAATCGCTCGACCACGACGGAGATGAGGATGGCGATGATGACTCAGATTGTTTGGTATGCAGCCTACTCACCGATGCGAGGAGAACAACCATCTCCTATCCTAACGACACGACTGACGAGAGCGTCAATTCCAGGAGGATAGAGAAGGTGCTAGAGGTGCTGCGCGAGTACGATCTCTTGAAGCAAAAACGACCACAATGCCTGGTTATTGCTGGCGTTGGCGACACTGAGAAAAGATCTCAGCTTGATCTCGAGAACCCATTGCAGCCATGAAACCTGCAGAGAAGATCAACTCGAGAATCACAATAAGACGTTGAGCAAGTAAACAGCAATAATACTCCTCATTTCTCTTGGCTCACCTACTGTTGTCAGGCTACACCATCCAAATAAACCACTGAGGTTGCCCGGCAAAGCACATTAATCTTCGTCCATATTTCATCCTCGCGTTGCCAAAGCAGCACAGCACCATACTTCACTTGAAAACACGTGAATGCACTTCTGGCTGACTTGCGGATCAATCAACTCGTGGCACACTCTTGAACCCCCTCTCTACCAGCAGGCTGGAAGACCACTCGAAGCACGTCTGGATTTCCGCCTCCAAAGTAAAAGCTCCAGTTGTCGTTCGACATCTTGCTCTGGTTTTGTTTCGTCATTTCGTCGAGCTCGTCTTCAGTTGGAGTGATGTCTGGGTCTCCACTCGGACTCCAAAGGCGAATAACATCTTCGATGCCGCTTGTTGCAAGGCACGAATCGATCGGGTGCGGCCGAACACAATTCAGGATCGTCTCGTCGGCGACAATCGCATTCACCAATTTGCCAGTCGCTTTGTTCCAGATGTATGCTCTTCCGTCATCGCTCCCCGCTATAATGAATGCGTCATTGTTCCCGAAGAACGCCGCTTCCTTGATATCCGTCTCGTTGTTGCAGTATCCAATATAGCGGCGGACGACATCACAATTCACTTGTTTTCCAGACAAGCGACTGGATTCCCAAAACTCTTCTTCACTGCGAGGAACCGAAGTTTCCGGTTGACTAGAACCTTCGTCAGAATCATCAGCAGCACTTTTTTCAGAATCACTGTCGTCATCGTGCCCAGACGATTGACCAGTAGTAGGTGAAGCTGGGTGAGCCACGTTCGCTACGCTTGCTTCATTCTCCTCCTCACTCTCGCCAGACTCGTCACTGTCTTGAGACGGCGGAGTTCCTAGAGATGGTGCTCTGCGCCTGTTATTGCTTGGAGTTTCTTCTTGCAGGTAGCGACGCACATCAGACGCAAACTCTGGATACTTCGACGCGTAGACGTTGGACAAATAACGGGCGTGTGCAGACTTCTTCTCGGCGTGGAGAGCCTTGATGTACGTCAACTCGATCTCCCTGTCATCCCCGTCAAGCTCGAGCGCCTGCTTGCAATAGACAGCAGCAAGATAGTTATCCGCACTCCAGGCTCTTCCGAGGTACGCCTTTGCGCAGTTGTGGTACAGATCTTTGCGAAACGACGTTGACAAAGTTGGGAGTGAGCTGGCACTGCACGCCATCGAGAACAGCTTCAACGCCCGGGTGTAGTTGCGAGCCAACAGCGCCACAAGTCCCTTCGAGTGCAGTTCTTTGACTTCACTCGCTCGTATCGGTAGCGGTCGGCTGGATTCGTCCATGTGCAGGCCATTGGCCCAGTTTGGTGCTTGCGGTTCCACGGAAATGTCTCTTTTCTCGAACTTGATGACTGGCTCTGGTCTGCCATTCACGTTGAATAGATAAATGTGGTCATTATGGTAGTTTGTCAGAATCTCGGACCCATCGCTGTTGAACTGGATGCTTGTTCCGTGAGCTCCGTCATGTTTGAACCTTGCGCTCCGCTCGCAGTACGTATTCAGATGCAAGTGCGGTGGCGCAAACACTTCGACAGGGACAGTCGCCCCAACACTAGTCTCAAGCCTCGAGCGGAACTGCTGGATTCTCAGCATGCGGTGGTCAAACAGGCGTGTGTAATAGTCGCCGCACGCAAGCGCAAATTTTGTTGGATCAAGTGGGTGGGTCGCCATACCCATTCCTCGCACTACCTTGTCTCGTCGATCACGACCAAGTCGAACCAGAATCCCAGAAGCATCATGGCTCTCGCCTCGTCCGTTTGTCCTCGGCAAATCGCGGACATCGAACTGGTACACCAATCCGTCTTCGGCGACGCTCCAAAACACTTTCGGGACACCCCAGGAAGTGCCAATATCTTTCACGCGACCACCATGAACACGAAACAGCTTCATCGCATCGGCGCGAAACGGCGCATAATGAATACGTACATCGTAGTCCGCGGCAGCTACATCCACATTCAGATTCATATCCAAATCATGCATGTCAGCTCTCTCACCTGCGCTAACACAAGCGCATTTGACACACTCTCAGACACATACCTGACGCAATGATATGGTCGTTTGTCTCCGGCACAAAGCACACAGCAAAGATATTGCCTGTGTGCCCAGTTCGGATCGTCTCTCTCTTCTTGCGCGTGGAGTAATCCCACACAATCACCTGGTGGTCGTCCGACCCAGACGCAAGCAAGCTCCCATTGCGGTTCCAGCGCAGGTGGTTTACGCATCCGCGGTGGCCTTCAAGCACAGATTCGCACGCAAGGCGTGTGACGAAGCTGGCGTGGCCCTGAAGCGCGCTGTCGATCGCGAGACCGTTGCCGCGCAGCTCGCGCTCTGCAAGCAGCTTCGAGATGCCGAGCGAGTTGTACACGGGCCTTCGGAGCTCGTGCGGTGCGCGCATAGCGGCAGCGGTGGTCGTCATCCTGTGCGTGCGTGCCGTTGCTTTCTAGATCTTGCGTGGGGCTTGTGTTCTTCTTTGTGTGCTTCAACCCCGCACGCGCCAGGAAAGAATGATGGTCTTGCGCGCATGCATGGGCAAATGGAAAGTTGCAGTTTGACAGCTTTAATGTTGCAATTTGAGGGGAGGAGATGCTCGGAATGATTGTATGATAGCCTTATTACTGGTCCCATGTGGGCTATTTTGAAAGAAGTAACCTCACATGATTTGCTGAAACACTGTCTACACTTTGAAAATGAACAAATTAAAAGCTAGAGCGCAGGAATAGCTCGATTTCATTGGATGAAAAGGATAAATCAGTCAAACCAGAGCCGGTCAGATTGACCCGCCATCACCTTTGATGAACCATGGTTCAATTGTGCATCTCGTCAGCTTGACCACTTCCACTGCAGACAGGGAGGCAAGCGCATTTCACCAGTGGAGCTGCGGAGACAGAGCCTCGGCGACTCCAACACACAAGGTCATGGCTCGCACGGCGCGGTTCCAGAACGGTAACCGCTGGCACGCGATCAGGATGGGAAGTTGGACGCTCATGGAGCTGCTCAAGTACGGCGGCGCGCTCCTGCTGCTCGTGCTCTTTACGTGGAACGTGTCGATGCTCTCGGCCATCGTGCAGCCGAAGGTTGGCAACCCAATGCACATGCTGCGTATTCAAAACGAGGAACCAGCGGATCGAGTGGCATCTGCTGCACCACTTGCGACGTCAGCTCCGTTGGAGCGGCCGTGGTTTCTCAAACCCGAGGCATATATGCAAGAGGTGAGTGAATTGCTGAAAGGACATTGGTTATAGGTTGGAGTGAGCATGACTACGTACACGTAGTACTAAACCCTGTGCATTGGGCTGCTTGCTGTGCAGGATGGATGCGATTTTTCTGCTGCAGTGGCTGCTCTTCAACCAGAGGAGTTGGAGATCAACTGCGGCAACGTTGACCAACTTGTACTTGGCGACTTTCTTGGACAAGGCTTTTGGCGAGAGGTGTATCGCGCGAACTGGAAAGGTGCGATCCATTGTATTGCTCATATTTGTGCGCACACAGACGCAACAAATTTGTACCGTAGCGTTTGCTCATATTTTTGTGTCTATTTGTTTCACTCATAATTGTAGGTCGCGAGGTTGCTGTGAAGGTCGTGAAGGAGCACCTGCTGAATCGCACTGACATCGTGACACGTCATGTTGAAGAAGTCGCCGCGATCTTCCCTGTACGCAACGCGCCAAACATTGTATCGCTAGTCGGATGGTGCAATTCGACAGTGGTGGTCGATTATGTGCCGAAAAAGCTCGACGAGATGCTCTATGAATCGAACGAAGTGATTTCCGTTCGCCGTGCATTGGAGCTGGCGCTCGATGCTGCTCGCGGTCTCGCTCAACTGCACAGCGCTGCGGGCGGTCCATTCGCACACACCGATATCCAGACGCGGCAGTTCCTCATAGACACTGATGGCAAGCTGCTCCTGAACGACTTCAATCGCATCAAGTACGCTGGACCCCGTTTGGCACATGGGAAGCCAACCAAGAAGAAGTGCACTTTTTCGACCGCAGTTGCCAAGGGCAAATGGAGATCGCCTGAGGAGTACAAGTACATCGAACTGGATGAGAAACTGGACGTGTACAGCCTCTCTCTCGTGCTCTGGTCGCTTCGGTCACGTGAGAAGCCGTATGGAAACCTCTCGCGAGAGAAAGTGTACAAGAAAATCCCTCAGGGTATCCGACCTCCTGTGTCCGCGATGGGCGGTTTCCCAAACGAGATGCAGCAGCTGATCGTGCGCGCGTGGGATGCCGACCCTGCGAAGCGACCGAGTGCGGCAGAGCTCGCGACGAGTATAGAGAAGATATTGGAGAAGTATGAGTTCGAAAGCTAGACATCTCTAAGCTCAAAACTCATAGCAAGTGGAGACAACATTGAAAGAGAGAGAGAGAGAGAAAGAGAGAGATGGAAAGATAAAAAATAAAAAATAAGATATGGTTGATATTAAGGTGTTGGTGTTTTTGGGTGTTGCCTAATAAGCTTGCTTACAAGTTGGCTCCAAGCGGATCTTCCTCAAACTCACCCAGCCACCACTGTACTCTGTTCTTGGCGCGGCAGTAGTTGGTGACCGCCGGTGGGCCGACGCGCGTGCGGCATAGAGGGCAGTGGAACTGGAAGAGCAGCCACTCGAACACGCACTCGCGGTGGAACGCGTGGCCGCACTGGAGCACCACAGCTGAATCAGCCGCGTGGTCGACCGAGAAGCTGTTGTGGCAAGAGCTGTCTGACAAACTTCCCGTATCGTCGTCCTCTTCACAATGGCAGTTGCTGTGGCTGTGGTCGTCCAGGTCCACGTCTTCCAGGCAGATCACGCACTGGGAGCAGTCTGCGTCCACAGCGTAGTGGTGCGAATCCTCAGAGGAGGAAGTGACGGTGCTGGAGAAAGATGAGCGCTTGAGACTGTTTTGGTAGTTGTCCACATAGATCTGGAGCAGCGAGCGGCGGTCCTGCTCGTCCTGCACTCCGAGGAACTCAAAGAGGTGCGCTGGGAGGTTGTGGCGCGCGTCCGAGCACTTCATTGCGCTGCCAGGCAGCAGCACGCATCGCAGCAGATGCAACAGTACGTTCTCGAGCTTGACCTGGCGGTCCTGGATCGCGCGGTGCGACTTGGAGAAGAGGATGCGCTTCTTTGGGAAGCACGTGTTGATGTAGTCGCGGATCGCCTGGCACGAGCCGCCGCACTTCTGAGAGTCACAAGTGAGCACTTCCTCGACTATGTTCTTGAAGGCAAAGAACTCCGAGTAGCGGTACGACACCGCCCAGGATTTCTTGGAGAGCACACTGTTCATCGTGCAGTGGTAGACCGCGTGGTCGTCTTCGATTGTCACCGAGGTGACGTGCACGTCGAGAGGCAGTCCCTGACGCGGGCACTCGCTGAGAGTCTTCATGGAGAGGCCCTTCATCGGCATGGCACCTTCACTTGTGCGACGTTGGTCGCCGGGGACTGGAGGGCAGCGGTGGCGCGGAGGCGAGACGAAGGCGGCGAAGTTCATTCTTGTTGTTTGTGGGAAAGGTGCAGCCGTTGGGGGGCGGTTGAAGGCGGTGGCGGGATATAGATATGAGTCCGCCGGGTCGCTTTGCGTGGAAATCGATCTTTGGCAAAATTGGATGTGATCGGCAGTTGGCAACTTTCAGAATGAGCTCCAGTGTGGGGCCACAACAAACAAGCAAACAAAGCAAAGCGATCCGCGGCCACAGATTCGCTCGCTCGCTTACTCACCATGGCGCGCTGCAGTTCAGACAACAGGCGATGCAATAGCAGCGTCTCTGTCTCTTTGTCAGTCAGCCACAGGCGCGTTCCTGCTGGTCATCCGGGCGGCAGTGCAAAATCAGTCACACGCACGCACAATGGGGCTTTACCCACTGTGCCAGCCAGCCAGCGTGCATGAGACAGTTGATCTGTTCGTGTGACGCTTCCCCAAGCAGCACTCAGGTCCCGTACCTAACATTTTCGTTCTCAGGGGAGACGTCCACTCGTACTCCGAAACGAAAGTGAGCGCGTCACAGCGCGCTGATTGGCTGAGAGATCTGTCGATGCCGCGTCGTCACACCAATCAAATTGTGTTTGGATTCCTCTCCGCCAATCCGTAACAACTTGGTATCATCAGATGATTTTTATTGGCTGGCGAGTACGCGTCACGCATATTAGTTAACCTACACTTTTTTTACTGCTAACGGTTGTGTGTATCAGGCAGGAGTGAATGCGCGCAATTTGGGCCTGTCTACGTTTTTTGTCCGAGGAGCTCAGCTCATTCCATTTTCGATCGTCCACCTCTGAACCAGTGAAAATGGGTCTCTGCGGCCTTCGCGCGTAGCGTGTTGGGTGGAACGAACGAGAGAAGAGAAGAGAAACTGGGTCTCTCTACCAAGCGGAGCTGCATCGGACCTGCGATGCGCTGAATCTCCATCCCAAAGTCTGCACCGCGCCAAGGAGCGCGTTACCCCCACTGACACATCATCTATCAGCACAATTCCAATGGTTCACATTCGTTTCGCTCTGGCATTTATGAAATTTGATAGCAATTGGCTTTCTCTCATGCGTGCGGCTGACCGAAAAAATAAGTGAAAGTTAAGGTCAGGACTCAATGGCTTCGAATGAGGTACTGAGGGAATGCTTTGGCTAGCACCTGAGCATTTCAGTCGCGAGCGCTCGCTTCGTTCTTCCATTGATTCCACGCGTGCTCTGCACTTGTCTTTATCTTTTCTCGTGGTGGCTGGCTGCGAAGGCTATGACGGCAGTGGGCGCCACAGCTTCGTGGTGCATGGGGATGGGGATCATGCCACGAGAGGGCACGAGCGAGCGAACGAATGCGAACCGAGTGGTTGTGGCTCACTGACTGGCTGACATGGCTTCTAAAAAAGAGGGATGTGCATTGCAAACTTCAGAAATCCGAGTGCAGTTCCATTCGTCCGCTGGACGAATGACGCAGATGAGATCAGAGAAGAGCTCTCAAGCAGGCAAATCCAAATCTGACTGCTCCTCTCTTCTTAAATAGTGTTTGTTTGGAAGAAACCCCTGATTCGTGCGTTTGCATTTTTCGCATTTCGCTTAAAGGACAAGTAGCGTATATGCGACCACACGTACGCCATGCACGCACGTTAAACGTCCTGCGCATTCATTCGATATGAGTGAGTTCATCGGCCTCTAACCAAGACACGCCAGGAGCGTCATACATGCGTGCATGCGTCACCCAGAGTCGAGTCGAGTCAGTGTCACACAGTTTCGAGATTCAAAGACTGAGCTAGTTTGTGAGTCCACGAAAAGATCCGCGGTGCGCTGCACGCGTTTGATTGGCGGAGCTGAGCTGAGCTGGCAGATCGGTCACATGCAAAAATGCGACGTGGCAAAACAAGCATGCCCCACTCCAGATGGCGGGTGGCGTGAGGCACGACGAGTGCGCTTCGCACATTGCGTTCTCCTGGCTGTTTGTTTCGAGCTGTCCGCTTGGACAGCGCGCGTTCGGTCGCTAAACTGATTGACTGAGTGCGATACAGCAGGAAAAAAGAAAAAGGCGCAGACTCTATCAGCAGCCTCTCCTCTCGGACCCCAAGCAGCAAAGCAGCGCTCCATTTATTGCCTGGTCGTGCTCGCCCTGGGCTTCGGCTTGGGCTTGCCGCGCGATGATGCGCACCGCCCAGCGAATGAACGTGCAGCAGGGGCGACGTCACGCTTGGCAGTACCAACCTCCTGGAGAACCAGTCGTTCCCCTTTTTTCGCTGCACGTCACAGACAAAAAATTGTCAAGAGCTTGCTCAATTGGGACTACCATTTCTCGTTTTTTGCAATCGCACGCAACAATGACACGAATGGAACATTCCCTCAATAGACAAACAACCAAACGAATGAGCAAAAAGATTGATTGCGGCTGCATAGTCACAGTTTTCATTATATCTGTAGCATTTGTAGACGACAAGGAAGACGAGACCGTCAAAGCGAGTTCCTGGCTGCGAGTACCTCGCTTCCCGTAATTATGCGACCGCACCCGACTCCACATTCTCTGTCTTTTCATGCTGGTGCGAAAGGCGTTCGATGACTGCTCACCACACATCACTTGTCCATTGCGCATTCATTAGGATCCCTAAGTTGGTAGTCTGCCTCTTCAGAATACAGGAAGAATCCGCATATGTAGCGCGTATCCTTAGCACAGCACGATGCCGACCTTTTCGCCCGACATACGCGGGCAGCGCCAGTTGTAGAGGTAGTACATTAGGTCGCCGTCGCCCGCGCCGAACTTGAGCTCCTCCAAAAACTCCGAGTTGTCCATGAGCGTGAGCGCGTTGAACACGTCAAAGTCCGTCTGCTTGGCCATGATGAGCGCGTCCTGCATCAGTTCGGTCAGCGTCACCGAGGTCGCCACGTTGTAGAACGAGTATGCGGCATTGAGCGTCTTGTGCTTGGCGTTGCCGATGATCGTCGACGGCAGGTGGTAAAAGCTGCAAAAGTCCGTGACCTGGTGGGTCTCTGGGTTCTCGACCACGTACGAGCTGATCACACCCTCGCGTGGCAGCATCCAGTGCGCGAGCTCTTTCTGGTCGTAGTGCGGCACGAGGTCGAACTTGGACAGGTACGTCTTGAGCAACGCCGTGACCTGTGCGACGTCTTTTTTTTGCATCTGGCGAAAACCGGGGATCGTTGGCTGCTCCGGGAGCTTGTACATCTTGATCGTGCGCGTCATAGTCATGCGAGGCGGCAGGCGCGAGAAGCCCACGTCAATGAGCTTCTTCGGGTTCAGCGACCGGTGGAAGTAGCGGCATTGCGCCACGGGCATCGGCAGCACCACCCCCGCAGTGTACACAGCCTGCCAGATGTTCTTTAGGTTGACCTTGCGCGTGACCTCCTTGATGAGCACTGGCGCGAGACGCTTCGTGCGCAGCTTCTTATGCACGCACAGAAAGTTCACTTCCGCCATCTGCATCGTGTTCTCGTACACGCGGGTCTTGACGGGGATTGCGCTGATGAACGCCATGAGCTTGTTGTTCTTTTCATTGCGCACAGCGATATGCCATTCCTTGTGGTACCCTGGTGGGGTCAACGCCCACTTCAGGAACTCCACTGAGTAGTCGAAGCGGAACATGTTGTCGTCGTCCTCCACGTAGTTGTGGGTCAGCAGGTCGTACACCTCCTGCGCCTGCTCGGGCTGCGCGAAATCGATCTCGCTCCACGCAAAGCCCGCAGGCATCGTGTACGGCTCCTTACGCACATCGTCCACGGTCTTGGGCGCGTCAATGGCGCCGTGCTCCTGCGGGAACTCGTCGATCTTTGGCACGGGCTGCGTCTTCCAGAACTTGTGGTCCTTCTCCTCCGTGCCGAGCTGCTTCTCAAGCGCGGCGGGTGGCGCGCTCACGAGATTGAGTTGCTTGATCACGCGCAGGAACTCCTCTTGCTCCTCCACGGTGATCAGCTCTGGCTTGGCGGTGGCGTCGGGCTTCCCCGATGGCGCGCTCATGGTCGCAATTGATGGAGCTCTTTGGCTGATTTGTGCGTGTGTGTGTGTGTTGTGGAAGATACTTTGGTGCCACCTTGGGGGGGAGAAAGTGGATGTTTACTTTTAGACCAATAAAATACTGTTAATTTTTGTATTTTAGCCAATAAAAAAGAAGAAGCGTGATGGTATTGTTCGTCTGCGATTGGCTGTAATACAACAGTGAATAAATCATACTTCTACCAATTATGTAGCACTATTACATCTATTTTACCCAATCACAGTGCGGATACGTGCCCAAACGCCCTCCCATTTGTGCCCCCACGTCGAGCACTCCAACAGCAGATAGAGATAAGCGAGCAAGAGCAAGAAGTAAGCGCAACCAAGCGATATGAGCAGCAACCCGCCAGGAAAGACGCCCGCCGCTGGGAAGGAGAAGCCGGAGCTGATCACCGTGGAGGAACAAGAGGAGTTCCTGCGCGTGATCAAGCAACTCAATCTCGTGAGCGCGCCGGCGTCCGCGCAGGACGAGCAGCAGCTGCAGCTCCAGCAGAAGGATCACAAGTTCTGGAAGACGCAGCCCGTGCCAAAGATCGACGAGTTCCCGCAGGAGCACGGTGCCATTGACGCGCCCAAGACCGTGGACGATGTGCGTAAGGAGCCGTACACGATGCCTGCGGGCTTCGTGTGGTGCGAAGTGGACTTCACGAAGGAAGAAGAGGCCAAGGAGGTGTACGATCTGCTGACCCACAACTACGTGGAGGACGACGACTCGATGTTCCGCTTCGACTACTCAGTGGAGTTCCTGAAGTGGTCACTCACGCCCCCTGGTTTCCACAAGGAGTGGCACATTGGTGTGCGCAGCCAGTCGAACAACAAGCTGCTCGCGTTCATCAGCGGCATCCCCGTCAAGACCCGCGTGTACGAGAACACGATGCAGATGGCGGAGATTAACTTTCTGTGCGTGCATAAGAAGCTGCGCACGAAGCGTCTCGCGCCAGTGCTCATCAAGGAGGTCACGCGCAAGGTCAACCTAAAGAACATCTGGCAGGCTGTGTACACTGCGGGGGTGATGCTGCCAATGCCGCTCACGTCGTGCCGCTACTTCCACCGGTCGCTGAACCCGAAGAAGCTCATTGACGTGGGCTTCTCGCCGCTGCCTCCTCGCATGACGATCGCGGGGATCGTCAAGGCGCTCAAGCTCCCGACCAATATCTCAACCCCGGGCTTCCGCGTGATGGAGGAGAAGGACGTCGCCCAAGTCGCCGTGCTGTTCGAGACGTACTTGAAGAAGTTTAGCCTCACGGCGGAGTACAAGGAAGACGACGTGCGCCACTGGATGCTGCCGCGCGAGGGTGTGATCAGCTCGTACGTGGTCGAGAACCCAGAGACCCACAAGGTCACGGACTTCTGCAGCTTCTACCACCTGCCGTCGACGATCATCGGCAACGAGAAGTACCGCAAGCTCAACGCCGCGTACTCGTTCTACAACGTGGCGACCTCGGTGCCGCTCGAACAGCTCATGCAGGATCTGTTGATCGTCGCAAAGGAACAGAAGCACGACGTGTTCAACGCGCTGAACCTCATGGAGAACGAGGAGTTCCTACAGTCGCTCAAGTTCGGCACGGGCAGCGGCGAGCTGCAGTACTACCTCTACAACTGGCGCTGCCCTCGCATGGCCCCCAGCTCGATCGGCATTGTGCTCTGTTAGTAGGGCTTTGAAGCCTCGCACACGCAAAGAGAAGCTATGCCACTGTGTGTGTCTAGTGCATTTACATTGCATAGGTAGAGAGATAACTAAGCAACATGAATGAATGGCACGTGGTTGCCTGAAATTGGTTCTTCATTCGTAAGAACACACGCACAGGCAAAGCAGAGAATTCTCTAGAAGGAGCTAAAGTTTGGTCGCGCCACGGAGACGCCGCCGAGCACCTGGTCGATCGGCACGCGCTTCTGCTCCATCGTGTCGCGGTCGCGCACGGTCACGCACTTGTCCTCGAGCGTGTCAAAGTCGATGGTGAGGCACATAGGCGTGCCGATCTCGTCCTGGCGGCGGTAGCGGCGGCCGATACTGCCCGTGACGTCGTAGTCCACGCTTGAGCCAAGCGAGAGATCCTCAAAGAGCTTCTGCGCGACCTCAAGTAGCGGCTCTTTCTTTACGAGCGGCAACACGGCGAAGCGATACGGCGCGATGTCCGGATGCAGACGCAGCACCGTGCGCTTGCGGCCCAGCACCTCTTCTTCGTCGTAGGCGTCCAGCAGCATGGAGAGCATGACGCGTCCTGCGCCGAGCGCCGGCTCCACGACGTGCGGGAGGAAATCCTCTTTGGTGACAGCGTCCTGGTACATGAGGCTCTTGCCGCTGGCGTCCATGTGTTTCTTCAGGTCGTAGTTGGTGCGGTTCGCGATGCCCCAAAGCTCGCTCCAGCCGAAAGGGTACTTGAACTGGATGTCCGTCGTGGCGCGGGCGTAGTGCGCGAGCTCCTCCGGCTCGTGCTCGTGCTTGCGCAGACTCTCGGCTTTGACGCCGTACTTGAGTAGGAAGTTGTAGCACTCGTCGACCCAGTAGTCGAACCACTTGTCCGACTCGTCCGGGTGCGTGAAGAACTGGAGCTCGAGCTGCTCGAATTCGCGCGTGCGGAACAGAAAGTGGCCCGGCGAGATCTCGTTGCGGAAGCTCTTGCCCATCTGGCCCACGCCGAACGGCAGCTTCTTGCGCATCGTGCTCTGCACGTGGGCGAAGTTGATGTACGCGCCCTGCGCAGTCTCGGGACGCAAGTAGATCCAGTCGCATGTCTCCTCGGTCGCCCCCATGTTCGTGCGAAATAGCAAGTTAAACTTCTTGGCCTGCTGAAACGCGTGCACCTCGCCGCAGTTTGGACACGCCACGCCGTGCTTCGCCAGTAAACCGTCCATCTCAGCGAGCGAAAGCGTGGCCACGGCGTCGATCTCCTCCTGAGACGGCAGCACCGACTCGAGTAGCTGGTCCACGCGCACGCGCGAGTTGCACTTCTTGCAGACCGTCATCGGGTCCGTGAAGTTCTCCACGTGACCGGACGCATTCCACACTACAGATGCACTCGCGGAGCATTAGATCAACGAGCCTGAGCCAATGTGGAGTTTGAGCTATGCAGGTATTCGTCTTCGTACCAGCGGAGTTCATGAGGACGGATGAGTCGAGCCCGAGGCAGTTTGGTCGCTTCTGCACGAACTCGTACCACCATCGGTCTTGGATGTTCTTCTTCATCTGCGTGCCTGTATACAGTCATTACAGATATAAAGCGCAAACATATAGCATGAAGCATAAAGCAAGCATCACGCACTTGTCAGTCCTCACACTCGAAACCATCATCACTCAATGCACTGCTGATCTCATCACACTAAGTAAACGCACCGAGAGGGCCATAGTCGAAACTGTTCGCGAGCCCGCCGTAGATCTCCGAGCCGGGGAAGACGAAGCCGCGGTGGCGACAGAGCGCGACGAGCTTCTCCTGCAGACTCTCGGACTTCTTCGCAGTCGCAAAGCAGCGACGCACGATGGCGCTGCTGCTGGCGACAGCGCTGTGTGCGCGCAGGCGTTGCATCATCCTGCTCGTCCTGTATGCGTTCACCTGTACATACCACATCAGCACCACCAGAAGAGCGTCAGACTTTTATTTGCGTTCCAGTCGAGCCGTCGTGCCACCCTGATACATGAAGCAGGAGCCGCTCGACAGCATCAATTGCCCATGCGCATCATTCGGCTGCGCCTCACCTGTTCCGGTTCAAGAATGTCAAGAATGACTGTCTGGTGGTGATCTGCTCAAACGTTCACGCGACCTTCGTGCAACATTCTGTATATTTCGGATTTGATTTGTGCACAGGGCAATCAATTGTGAGGACAACAGATGAAGAACAAGCTGCTGAAGCTGCTGCTTCTCGCGCGTCCCATGGACACCGCAGTGCACTGGCGGGATGCGCTCAAGCAGCTGAGCGGAAACAGCGATCAGCAGACCGAGCAGCAGCAGGAGACACAGGCTGCAGCGTCCCCAGAAGCCGCCAGTCCAGCGCACTTTTCCAGCAACTTCCTGGATGCAGTGGACGTGGTAGTATCGCATCTACCCGAATATAGCGCCCTGTCAACACAGCTCGAAGCTTTGCTGGAGTACTGCCAAGTTGCATATCCTCTTGAAACCGATCAAATGGTGTGCATCTGGTTGCAGAGGGGAGCTTCCGCTAGTATAGCATTCCGCACCTGGCTGCTTGAATGGATCACCACGACGAAGAAGCCGTTCGAACATGGAGAAGATGTCGA
Organism: Globisporangium spiculum; assembly: GCA_023335655.1. Classification (NCBI taxonomy): domain Eukaryota; phylum Oomycota; class Peronosporomycetes; order Pythiales; family Pythiaceae; genus Globisporangium; species Globisporangium spiculum. Next base: position 4,809 of record JAADVO010000410.1, on the reverse strand, counting down.
AAGCGGAGCTAGCAAGCAGCAGTGGCAGCATGCGCTGTTCGCGGCGTTTGTAGTGGAAGAGCACGTGGAGCTGAAGCGCACGCTGATCCAGCTACTGCACCGCGCTGGACCGATGCAACCTGCCGATGAGCAACGCCTACAACCACAGAACCCGCAGCAGCAGGCGTCCATCAGTGTCGAAGAGCTCCTGGATTTCTACTGGGACCATGCAGAAGAGCTCATGCCGTTCAGTTTGCTCTGCGCTGTGAAGCTGCACACGCTTGCGAGCAACTCGGTGCAGCTTACTGACGGAGTTCTCGTGCGCCTGCGCTGGTCGAAGCTGCTCAAGCCGATCTTCTTTGAAGCGCTGCTGAGCCATTGCTTGGCGTTGAAGGTGTTCCAGTCGAATGTTGGCGGTGTGGATGCGTTTGACATGCACCGCTTTCTGCAGTTGCAAATGACGAAGGTGAGCTGGACTGCGCGAAACCTGCTGTTGAAGCGAATCCTTGCGGTGAAAGAGCGCCTTGAAGACGCGTACAAAGCCAACGCAGCGCATTTCGTCATGAAGGACACCATAGCAAAGAGTCTGTGGACAGAGTTAGCAGTTGACGCAAGCGATCAAGCGTTTCTCGTACTGGCAGCGAATCAGCAGCGGCTCGTGCTCTTGGACCTGGAGAGAGACCTGGAAGACGCGCCACCGAGGATATTCCCGCACATCCTGATCTCGTTTGGTGCGATCGTCAACGCCGCACTGTCTTCCGGTGCTCAGGCAAGCGATGGTACTCTTTGCGCGGCGCTCAAGTCTCTATTCGTGCTGTTTGATCTGCGAAGAGACCACGACAGCTGTGTGTTGGTGGCAGCTTTGGTCGTAGAGCTTCGACTGGTGCAACATCCGATTTGGAATCAAGCACCAGGACTCTTCGCTGAGATCGTGGAGCTCCTCAATGGAGCGTTTGCTATGGAAACTGATGCACAAAAGCGCTGGGTGTTGCAGATGCTGCTGCAGCAACTGCTCTTTGAGTGCGATCCTGGAGTCCTCGAGCAGAATCTGTCCACGCTGGCGTCTTTTCTACCGCCACGGCTGCTGCGGTTGGCCGCAATCCGTTTATCGTAGCGTATAGGATACTGGTCGCGCAGTAGAACAACATATTTATTGCGTGTGTATAAACAAACGTCTGTATTTTTTCTCTCCTATCTTTCGCTTCGGGTGTTCTGTGAGATCAGTATGCATTACTCTTTGCTCTTGGCAACTGGCTCCGGCTTGGTGAGTCCGCCCTTCGGTCCGCGGATGCGCGTGCGCATGTCCAACTGACCGCGCTTACACTCAAAGTATGCCTGGCGGTATCCCTATTTGTTTCATGAACATAACGCACACAAGTCGGGCGCGCTCGTGGCAACCAATAAACACATCATCAGCCACAGATAGTTAGATGTACGAACAGCCTCTCTCTCTTTTTCTCTCTCGCACGCACCCTGCACTCGTGCGAGTACTCCTTGAGCTTGAGGCACTGTTTGAGCGTGCGCGTACCGTCGCTCATGCACTCCTCCAGCACCATGCAGTCGCGGAGCGCCTCCGCCATGTCGCGACACGACTTGCCCATGCTTGCGTTGTGTGTGTTTATTTTGCGTTGCTTTTCAGCTCTGGGACAGGCAAAATCTGCTCCAGCAAATCGATAATTCACAATAGTGTCATTTGATCAAAATAGCGATATAGTGACGTGTTTATGCTTATAAATTGTGAGATTTGCGCTTTTGCTCAGCTTTGGCCATCATTCTCGAAAAGGACACTTTGGACACACAACCTACTTCTTTTGCTACGAAATGTCGACGCGTGTCCTCCAGCGTAGCGGCTTCGGTGGCCGCTCCCCGCTGCTGCTCGCGACCGCGCTCCTGAGCGTCTACTGCGTGCTTGTGTTGCTGCTGCCTGCGCGCGTGAGCAGCGAGTACTCTGCGAAGGACGACGTCGTGATCCTCACGGAGAAGAACTTTGAGAAAGAGGTGCTCCAGAGCAACGACTACTGGCTCGTCGAGTTCTACGCGCCTTGGTACGTGCTGCATCGTGGATCTTGCGTGTATTGTGGTTGTGCTGCTCCGCAGTTGACGGGCTCAGTACGCTCACAGATGCCTTGTGTTATGCTGCGGATGCGTGTGTGGTTGGATCAGGTGCGGGCACTGCCAGAAGCTCGAGCCGGAATTCAAAGCCGCCGCGAAGAAACTCAAGAAACACGTACAATGGCGCCTTCAAGTGCACACGAATGTGTTGATATGTTTAGTGGGAATATTGCTAACCGACGGCTCTGTCCGTAATCGTGATATCTTATCTTGTAACCTTTAGGCTCGTCTGGGTGCAGTGGATGCCGAGGCGTACAAGTCGCTGGCGCAAAAGTACCAGATCCAGGGCTACCCGACTCTCAAAGGTAGGAAGTACTACAGATCCCATGTATGCCCTTACAACCTTCTCAAACCATAATACCACCGTATGTGTGCGATATGACCGCAGAATTTGGCGCCAAGAAGAGCAAGCCAACGGACTACCGCGGCGGTCGCACTAAGAGTGACATCGTGCAGTACGTGAAGAACTCGGAAGAGGCAAAGACGCTGGGCGTGAGCAGCGCGTCGATCACCACACTCGAGTTCGCGAGCGTCCACACGTTCCTCACGCAGAACGAGAAGGTTCCTTCGGCGATCTTCTTGGGGAGTGTCAGCAAGAAGAGCAAGAAGAAAGTGGGCGGCAAGGTGCGAAATATTGCAGTACTTGATAGGTGGTAGCCCCAGGTGCTTACAGGACTGGGCTTACTAAGCTAACCTCTGCGTATGCTTGCTGCTCTCTTAGCCACCATCCTGGCTCAGCTCGGTCGCGGAGAAGTTCACCAAGGGCAAGAAGAAGAAGAAGCCAACAGTGCAGATCGGCTTTGTGCCTGGCAGCGAAGCCAAGATCGCCAAGCACTTTGGCATTGAAGGTATGGTTGTCAGCCTAAAACCAGCCTACCAGGTGTGGTATACCATGGCATATCTTTTGCTAATCAACTCTTGCGATACCATGACTATGTTTATAGATGCAAAGCTACCCGCCGTAGTGTTCGTGAGCCCCTCGGGTACCAAGTTCCTCGTCGCGGACCTGAAATCGCTGAACGAAGACTCGGCGAAGGACTTCATCACCAAGTCGCTCAAGCTCGATGACGCGGCGATCGATCAGCTGGCGAGCGTGCCACTGTTCCCGGTGCCAGAGGTCGCGAAGAAGAAGCCGAAGGCGCAGCTCAACCGCCTCGACGAGAACAGCGTGCGCGAGTGCCTGAAGAAGAGCGGTAAGATGTGCGTCGTCATTGCCAGCAAACTGGACGACGAGGCGCTCAAGTCGCTCGCGAAGATCTACCGCCGCGATCCGTTCAAGTTTCTCGTGAGCGACAAGGAGGCGCCGATTTTCCAGTCGCTCGCGAGCTTCCCTGGCGCTCAGGAAAGCGACGTGATCGTACTCAAGCCCGGCAAGAAAGTCAAGTACTCGGGTAAGCTTTGTGGTTGTTCGTGGACTTTGGGCTCGAAAGTGATGGGAATGGTTGTTGTTTCGTTTTGAAGCTCTAACTCTGTTGCGTGGTTGGTTGTGATGTTGCGCAGCTCTTCCTGGCGCGAGTGACGAAAAGGCGATCGCCAAGTTCCTCGATAAGATCATCGACGGCTCGATCACGTTTTCGCCCATTTCGATCCAGGACTCGAAGGTCGACCTGGACCTCACGGGCAGCACTGCAGCGGCGAGCGCTAAGCAAGACGACCACTCGCACGAAGAGCTCTAAGGTCACGTGAGAGGATGCATGGGCGAGACATAAAGTGTCCACCTAAAGAAAAAATATTGAGTGGACGAACATTGGAAAAATATCAACATAGTCGACTATCTCTGTATTGAGGCGTCATGACGAATTAGAATTAGTTGTTGTGCTTCTGGTATTGTGGGTCAACTATGTACGTTTGAAATCGATGTGCAGAGTAGTGTGTCTTCATCTGATCGGTCGTTCAGCTGATCGAACCTACTTCGAAGATGGAGGAGACGACGGTGGTGGGGGCATAGTCGCCTTGAACATTTTCCAGAACTTTGGGGCGAAGTACTCCTTGGACTTGAAGTGGCTCGTGAGGAACTCTCCGACCACGAGGGTACCAAACTGCGTGAAGCCACCGTCGGGACCGAGCGGGAGCGACAATTTCACTTTTTTGGAAATTGGGAACGGCTTCGTGAACCCTGTTTGCTGTTGGCGAAGCATTGCAAGGAACTCGCCAGCGAGGAAGCGTGCCTGTGCAGCCGCAGCAGAGCCCTGCTTTGGGGACGGGTAGTTGCTGGCGTCCCCTAATGCGAAGATGTTGCTGTAGCATTTGTAGATGCCAGCATCACGACCACCAGTGACCTGTAGCTGTGGGTTCACTCTGATAAAGCCTTTGTCGTCCACCAATGACATATCCATGTCCTGCACGAGCGTCGCAACAGGACTGAATCCTCCACACAGGAGCTGGATGTCGGACTCGATCTGCGTGCCTTTATCCGTCATGAGCGTCTGCTTCACGAAATTGTGGGAACTCAAGCGTTCCGACATGAGGCGCTCGCCTAAAACCAGCTTCACATTGAGTCTGTTGGTGAGTGCATCGTGGACGCAATCACGAAACTCGCTGGTCACACCGTCCTTCCCGAGAAGAATTGGTGATGCGTCGATGATCGTTACGCTCTTGTTTGGAAACTTGGATGCGATATCTCCAGCGACTTCGCAGCCAACTGTCCCCCCGCCGACGACCAGAATCTCCTGAGCCTTCTCGATCTGCTCTCGGACTTCTCTCAGATGAGCCTCAGTG